>JAWPHD010002024.1:0-279686 GCA_037043455.1 Cyrtodaria siliqua | reverse complement strand
GGGGGGGGGGGGACGAAGGCTCATAGTGGTTTTTAGTCAGGTATAACTTCCTAGGGTTAGAAAATATTTTCCAAATGTGAGTTATCTCCCCTTATCCGACGCTTAAAACACGAACAGTTTGATTTTAATGATGGTGTTGTATAGCAGTAATCTATGACTTTCAAAGCTTTGTAAGATATAAGGTATATTCACAGATAAACATAGTTCAATAACTTGATTTAAGGTTATATTCATGACATTCACACATAACATAGTTCAATAACTTGAAATTCTACTTCACGAACCAAATTGAATTATCTTAGAAGTTTTATTGGGATGACAGTATGGTAAGTAAGGTTGGTGCACCTTAGAACCTTGTTTAACGCCCCCCCCCCCCCCCCCCCCACCACCACACACACACACACACTCAACCCCCAGCAGTCTTTTTTGCCACTGACCATTCCAAGGCGGTAGCCCTATTGTCAACCCTTGTGTGTTTGTGATGTCTTCATTATGCCTTTATTCATTGTTATATATAGTTGTTCCTTGTTTCTGTGTGTGTTTGTGGTTGGCTGTGTCCTTGAATACTACTTTTCCTGTTCGTTTTTTAGATCCATATTGTATACGCGTTCACAGTTGTTTATGAGCCTATATTGAGGTGGGTGGGGTGGGCGCAGAACAAGTATGGGTTGATGTTGTTAGCCGTCAGTAGCGACTACCAGGACTAAAATGTCTTTAGACTAATTAAATGATCATCATCTATTTATTCTGTATTAATTATACATAATGAGTTCGGGAACAAGTCAGTGCATCAGTTCTATATTTTGTTCATTAACCGATCTTATTAGAGTTTTTTATTACTAACACTATATATACTCTACATTCCAACAGAGTACTGCTACATTGAGTATGTCACATTTTCTTTCAACTAATTTGGCATACAGTTGTTATACAATGAACTACGTGTGTAGAGAATAGTTTTGTGATAGTCTTGCTTTATTACCTAATAAATATTCTAAATATATTGTAGCTAGTAAGTTTTTATCATTATTTCACTTTTAAAGAACACCTGTCATTGTGTTTGCATTACTAGTAGATATAAAAGTCGAACAGGAAGGTAACATTCAATGACAATTGTTTATTGCCGTTTGTTGCGTTGCACTTCTTGCGGATGCTGTTGCTAAACTACAAAAAGAAGATACAAATATCACAATGAGCCTTCGTCCCCCAAAAATGATACCGACACCACATACTACTGTGATTAATACTCGAATGATTTCAATAAATATACAATAACAATGTCAGAAACAAATCGTAAAATACTTCATACATTTACCAATACATAACAAATGAGGTACGTCTAAAAGCAGTTAATGCTATTAATCATCATTAATCAAAGAACGTTTAAGTAATGTAATACATGTTACACATGCAGACGTGCATGTTACACATGCAGACGACATTCACTTACCTGCCGTATTCCACTAATAAAGTAACGCAGAATATATAACGCGTAACTGACTGATATTATGTAAAACCTTAGTTACTCCTCTTCCAATAGTTAACTACAAATTCATATACTCGCTGTCCCGATAACATTAGATACTATGCGCAGACGCAGTCGCACCGAGACAATTTATAGATCCTGTTTTATCTCTACTCGCCGATACATTCTGGAACTTTCATTTTGCATTGATTTGTACCAAACCATGCAAGAGTCTTATATACTCACGGTCAATGAAAACGCACACAAGACAAATCCATTTAAACGTTTTGAGGCATGTTGGACAAAATATGATATAATCCATATACCGAGTCAACATTTAACAGTTTTACGTGCATATTATGTGTTAATTAATGCATTCCACACTGGTTTTATGAAATGCACGTGCATTTCCGGTTTTCTTCAGTTACATCGCATAAAGAAATCGTTTTATCAAAAACATTCATCTCGATTCTTACGGATGGCGGGAGGTGTACAGTACTGGTTCTACCCAGGAAAAGTGGATGGTCTCCCTCCACCACAAAAAATCGACCTTCATATATAACCTTACATGTGTTGAAAATGACGTAAAACACCATACAAACAAACATAATACTGTCAGACAGTTTTTTGGACTGTTAAGATAAAATTCAACGAGTACCTAAATAAAATGTATATCATTGAAACAGACATCTTTATTGGTAAATAAAAATACCTTACTTTTTAAAATCGGTTGAGAAATAAAAATTTCACCTGCAAAAGTTGTTTTTGATAGTGCATTTTCAATGCAAAATTCTGCTGCATCATAAATTTGATTTTCTTTTTTCAAGAATTTCTATCCAAAAATGATTTTAATGTGTTGAATAAATGTGAATGAAAACACTCTGAAAGTTTCATAGCAAATCATTAATGCTAACTGAAGTTATTTTAGATTATTTGATTTTCTGATCATAGCCTATCAACAAGGAATTTACATGGAAAAGCCCCTCCAAAATAATTTTTTTGCTGTAAAGTACTTATTTCTCAACCGATTTTCCAAACTAAGGTATTTTTATTTACCACTAAAAATTGCTCAAGTTAGTGCTTAAACACCTTTGGCTGAAACAAGCGCCCCAAACAATAGACTGCATTAATGGGTAATACAAGTATAACACAAAGATGATCATGTATATAGAAATATAAAGTCGAGAAAGCCAAAATCTAAGTGCTCAGTGACTTGGCAGAAGCAATAGCAATAAGAGAATAAACCATTAATTAAGGGCACGACACGATAAGATTTAAAACAAGCATCGCACGTTACCATCCATTTCAGTATGTAAATAGACGTCCATCATCTGTCCGGTCATGGCACAAATAAAGAGGAAAGCAAAGTGACGAACTGTTAATTGGTCAAACACTAAAACTGTAGTGAATTGCAAAATGATGAAGGTTCTTGCGAAGTTTGTAAATCACGTTATCATAGAAGTCAGGTTGTGATAGTCCTTGTCGCAGCTTTTTAGCTATATAAAGTTTACGAGTATTAAACTCTTCAACTCCACTACAAAATCTAGAAAGATAAAACGTCGAATAGGAAATGTAGCAATCACAAAGCACAGTCAAACAAACAATGTCAAAACTGAAATCACCTCTTTTGTCATGAAAGTGTTGTCAATGTTCAAAATATCATCCTGATTCCGAGAGGTGTTCTTAAAAGTTTCGATGGCATCTGTCTGAGTATCATTCGAAAACCTCAACATGAAATCTCTTTTATACCAATACATAAACAAATCTGCCTCAAGAGTTGCACAGTTTGTACCCAAAGAAATGTCAACAATTGTCCCAATAATCGATAGTTCCGTACCTGACAAAAATAGTATCTAGTGGGACAATTAGTGTTTCACAAACTTCTTGGCAAGTCCACATAGTCTAATTGTCTAAATATACTATATTAATAAAAACGCTTTAATATGGTTACAGGCCACGTATGTAGGTTTTCTTTCTCTAGCAAATGATTTTGTTTTTTAATAATAGAAATAAGCTTGTAGTTGATCAGGTGATGTGGTAAGCTTGCATATAGTGTGGAAAAGTTGTAAGTACTCATAGATAAAACTCGACGATTATTGCAAATTGTTATCAAGAACGTATCCCAAATGTTTAATTGACCAATAAACATTAATCCCAGAGTTGTCTTAAGCGTTAGCTCAGTATATTGTTTGACTTGAATTTCAACACAAGCAGTTAAACACAGTACATAGTTGAACGTTTGTGTTGCTTTTCGTCTACCACAGCCTTGAGTCTAACACAGCCTTGAGGGTATGAAACCACTAATCATTTTCCCGAATGTTGCTTTGCTTTTCGTCTAGACCAACCTTGAAGGTATGAAACCACCAATTATTTTCCAGATTGACACCAATGCTAAAATGTCACATATTAATTAATGATTTTCTGCAATTTCAAATCAAGAATGGATAATACAACCGTGTAATTCTCATATAGAAAATAGCTTTCCACTTGAAAAGTCACCAGAAAATGTGGTATCCCAACACGTGTGAAATGTTGTTGTTTGTTTACAAATCAGGTCAATGGTACAGCTGTTTTCAATGATAGTTGGTCACAAAGTGTAGGCATAGATTCTAAAGTTGGAAAATATTCATCAGTAATCCATTAAAACCTATGAATACACTTTCTGTACATGCAAAAACAAAATCGAAGTGAAATGGATAATTTTCCCCCAATGCCCCTTTCCAACTAAAAAAGTGGGATTACTTTTTTATAATAGGAACTTCATTTGACTACACCTCGGAGGTGTATATGCATTTGGTAAAAACTTGAGAGCGGTGTACTGAGTAATATGCGTGGAAACAACATCATCCTCAGTAGGTTGAACTGGAGTACGAATAAAATATTTTGAATGTGATATAGTTTAATCATTGCGGTAAGGAAAGCAAAATGGTATCGTAAAAGCCAACAAACGCCATGCAAACCGAGGCAAATGATGAGGAGCACATCAAGAAGTATTCATACAATATCTGCGCTTCCGTGGCCGAGATATATGTAACACATTCTCGTCTCTCACCGCTGTGGGTTCGAATCTCACTGGGAGATTGACTTATCAAGTGAGAACTCAAGCTTCGTGAGTATTTACAAAAAAACACAGGTTTGTTTTTAAATTGTGAGTATCTTTACTAATCAAGGTCATACAAATACTCAAAACCTCTAAAACAAATCATCATTATTATATTTGTATGTATGGTCCTGTGGAATAGTTCATTCCATATTTACGTTATATTAAGTATATTTATTGTTCTAACCATGAATCCAGCTGGCTTGCGGAACGTCGGTGGTTCTACCCAGGTGCCCGCCCGTGCACGAAAATTGCCCGGAGGGGCACCTGGGGTCTTCCTCCACCAATGGAAGCTGGAAAGTCGCCATATGACCTTAGCTGTTGGTGCGACTATAAAATCCAATTCAATCAATCAATCTAACCATGAGGCTATTAATAAAAACGGTCATACAGCGTTTCGTGTTACTTACCATCCATCTAATTAGACTGGTTGTTTCTTTTAAAATGTATTAAATGGATTCGCATCCATGTTGGAAGCATGGATAATTTAAAAATATTTTTACTCTGAATGTGGTCCTTGTTACTCATTTATTTTAAATCTGATGAGTAAATACGCATTGCAGTCAAACATTACCTACAGCTCTGACCATAGACACCAATTTCTACTTCGAAAGCTCTGGTATAAAACAAAGTCCGTTACTGCGTTTAGTGTTGAGGGAAATCCATCATGAAATGGTAGCCTTGTTGTTTTTTTCACGAACGGGGTGTGAATGAAAAAAAATCTACCATCAAATGGCTTAATCCAATTTCTATTAAACGTTTATTTTATGACACGATATCGAAAATGTGATTGATTACAGCTTTTAGAGAGCTTTGATTTATTTTATGAGCAGGTGTAGTCACCGAGCATTAAATATTGAATGAGCTTTGAGATTAACAATATACCTCCTTAATTAATGAATGAGATGTGATTGAACGATTTTATCTAATCAAGTGCTAGTTATAGTAAGGTAAACAAAATGTGTATGCCTGTTGTATTTGCCAAATCACTGAGTCATTTCTTTGTGGCTGTATTTGTTGTTTTTTCTGTTGTTGTTTGTTATTCATATATACATTATCGTCGTTGTGGTGTACCTATAGTGCCTATTATTGATGTCGGGTATTTCTGTATTTACACAATCCCGTTTTATTTGGATGACACTAGGGTAAAGGTGAGTGTTTCTTTCCACTGACCGTTCCAATGTGGTACCCGTAATGGCAACCCTTTTTTGTTTGTGGTGTTGCTTATATTTGGTAATTTGTAATTGTTGTTTGTTGCGTGTTTTTGGTTGACTGTGTTCTGCGAATACTTCATTTACTCTCGGATTGAATACATATTTTGTTCTAGAAATAAATAAAAGAAGACGTGTATTTTCCCCGTGTGGTTGCCGGGGTAGAATAAATCCGCATCTAGAGGGGTAGGACCCCCCCCCCCCCCACCCACCCACACACACACACCACCCCAGCCCCCTATTCATATTTATTTTGTCATTTTTTATCTTGCTCATTTAAGGTCTTTATCATGACACAGCGTATGCAAATGTGGAAATGTGGCTCCATCATCAATGGAGTGACCGTTCTAAGGCGGTAGCCCTATTGTCAACCCTTTTTGTGTTCGTGATGTCCTTTGCATTTATTATTGCTTTTGCCTTCTTGTTTGTCTGTTTGCGTGTTTGTTTCTGTGTTTTGTGGTTGACTGTCCTCCTTGAATGCTACTTTCCCTGTCCGATCTTTATATATTTCTTTTCATACTAGTAAATCTTTATCAAAATCCGAGAATGGGTTTAGGATAATATTCTGTTTAGAAAAAATAACAAAGTCCCATAACTCTGACAAAAATTAAGCGCACAGAACGCAACGGCGATATGCACAACTAGGTTTGGAACCAATCACTCGTGTGAATCTGGCCAGGGGTTATGGAGACAGACAGACGGACGGACGGACGGACAGACGTCGAAGGCAAAACAATAATAATTATATATCTGCCCCTCAAGATGATGATGATGATGATACTGATGATGATGATGATGATGATGATGATGATGATGATGATGATGATGATGGGGATGATGATGATGCCGTAGATACGTTGCAACACTAACAGGCACGGACAGAATCTGTGAAAAATGTGATTTTCTTGTTAACTCCCTTTTTGGAAAAACACATGTCACTTTTGAAAATGTGAAGAATAGGATCTTATACTTCACAAGTGTGTGAAAAATGTGATCTGGGAAAATTATGGTCCTACACAGCACTAAGCAAACGATATTGTGAATGTCAATAAATGTATAGGAAGAAAAAATGGTTTACTTACAGTAATATAGAGAGTAGTTAAATAATCCAGTGTTGCTTTCAGTTTGTGTGTCTGTTGTTGTTGTTGTTGTAGTAGTAGTATTTCCAAGTTCCCATGGCATTACCACAATGTTAATCGGTAAAGACAGTGTTTACTTAATTAAACTAATATACGCTATATCCTTCTTCTAAACACTTACGTTGATACGTGTGGCTGACGCATACGTGCTTACGCGATCGCCTCAATCATTTACATTTGACATTCACATGATTCATATTTGAAGGTGAACGTGCTAGACCAAAATTCCAAATAAACAAAATTCTCTCATCATTAAACTATATATTATATCGTTATCGTGGTTGTTATACATAATAGTAGCAAATTACCTTATTGTATGAGCTGTACAGTCTAGCGGTTCTCAGGGGTCATACAACTAATACATGTATGCTAACAACCCACATCCTATTGTTTTCCGGTCGTTATGTTAATTATGTCGTTGATTGTCTTATCGGAAAAGGAATATAAGATTACAAAGGAATTGATAATTATAAGGGAAGATGCAAAAAATACTACGGACGGAACGATTTCAGAGGACGGAACGATTATTTTATTTCTTTTATTTGTTTGTTTGTTTGTTTTATATGTTTATTATTTTACAGCAATTGAATAAATGAAAGCATAACGTTGTTATATAAATGTATCGCATGTTTATATATGTAAGAAAAAAATGTAAGGTTTACACCTGTGAGAGAAATAATGAATATTCATTTAACAGGTGATATTCGTGAACTTTTATTACTACATAAGACACTTCGTATCGACTTCCGCCGTTTCTTTCGACACACCTGACAAGTTATTTAGCCACAGGCAACGACAGTACACAGAGTATCATTAAATACGGCGGACGTTCAAAATGTCCAGCATTTATTGAATATAAACTATAAACTATTGCTCCGCAATCTTTGAACAACTATCCCAAAATGGATGGGATAAGGTCAAGTGTACTTCGAAATTGTGATGATGTCATAAAATGGCTTATTTTATTTAGAAATGATGTCTTGTCTGCTCTCGCTGGATAAATTTTTCGAATACAAAGGGAACAATGTCTGCCATATAAGTATTCTTTCTGATATTATGTTCACATCAACATAGTGTTGCATAACCGTCATCTACTATGTGGTTGACAGTTCTATGTGGTTGACATTGCACTTGCCTAAAGATGAATGGCCACTCTTTTTGTAGTAATATCAATTAACAAATTTAACTCATAAGGGACACACGGCAATCTTGATTTTTTAAAAACTCATGGCTTCCCGTTAGTTTTACTCGTAACTTGCATTCGTTCTATCATTAATATTAATTGTTACAATAGTTCAAAGCAAACTGTTTTCACATATTATTGACTTTTGATAATATTGCACCAATAATATATTGTTTAAAAAATGTGTAGAATAATGAAGGAAATAGAATTCTCAATTTTTTATTTAATTATATGCAAGCACTTTTAAAGTCGAAATGATGCAGGATTAATAAAACAAAACACGCAGATAAAAGTCCAGACTCCATTGTGCCTATAATCGTCGGGTAGGATGCCTGTCGTAGGCGGACGGACTATAATCCTTATAAACACACACACACACACACACACACACACACACACACTTGTAATGTCTGATATAAAACTCAAGATTGCCATGTGTCCCTTTAATCATATGAACATTTCTTGATAGTCTCGCAGAGAAACATATATGGAAAACCGCTACTTAGTTGTATGTAAAAATAATTATTACATAACTGTCATAAATTTACATTGAACTATGAATGACGTAATTTTAGTATCACACGAAAAAGTTATATCGTCACTAGTGACTTTGCCGTAACTACTTTCTTAACATATTTGTTAAAAAACACAATGGTTTTAAGTTAAAATAAGTTTTTAATTTCTTCTTTTACGTAAATTTATATAATAAAAAGTATAATTAACAGAATAAATTTGATACTGAATTATTGTCAGTCGAGGACTAAAAGTGGTAATTTAACATATGTACTGATCCTTGTATACCGTTTAGTTGTACCATTTGTATGTATGTAATGTACCTTTCTCTCTTGTTGTAACCCATGTTACCTGAGATTGTATATAATAAAAGATTTGTTCTGTTCTGTTCTGTTCGGTTACCAAATTAAATTACTACTTTTTTCCCTCGTGACATAAATTCACAAAATTACCACTTTTTTCTTCGAGTGACATTAATTCAGTATCAAATTGATGCTGTTAATTATTCTCTATGTATGATTTGCATGACGTAGATACTACTTTTACCACTGCGTGACTGCACGGGGAAATGAGGTAATTCTGAATTGTATAGATTAACAACTATTGCCAGACAATTGATAATGGCAGGGTGTGAAAAATAACTGTCCGTGTGCAATGTGGATTGATGGTCTAAATTGAGTAGGAGATGTTTGTGAGTGTTTGTGTAACAATTATAACAAACATGTTAGTGTTTTCGTCAAATAAACTGACCAATCAACATTCAATACCTATAGGTGTCAATAGTAATTGACCAATCGGTTGTCTTGGAAGTGGTCATGTAAATACACTGAAACTGTCATTACGATTGACAAAATTTACTCTGCCAAACTTGAACTAAAATCAGGAAAAGTGATTACGTGACATAGGAATCGTTCCAAGCGGATATTTAAAGCTCGAGCGTCCATTGATTTCTCATTCCGCTTGGTGTATTCTTCTGAGACAAACTAAAGTGATTTTGATACGTTTTCGTAGTTTTAGTGTTAGATTTCGCGTAAACATGTATACTTATGAAGCGACCACCCCACTTCTGTCGGAGGATGACAATGTTGACGAAGCAGGTCAGTTCAATGAGCTATGCATCCATGATGAAGGTAAACACTATTTTCCTTTTTGCAGTAAATGTAACTATTATATCATCGAAGTTTTATTATACATGATACAAGGTTATACATCTATGATCTACGAAGATACTAAGAAATTGAAGTCGTTCATGCAAATATGGTACTGTGAATGTATGTCTGTAGAGCTCTGGAAGCGATTCAGATAAAGGCATGCATTCATTAAAAGACGATCTATTTCGTCGGGGCAACACTA
The DNA here is from genome assembly GCA_037043455.1 of Cyrtodaria siliqua. NCBI lineage: Eukaryota > Metazoa > Mollusca > Bivalvia > Adapedonta > Hiatellidae > Cyrtodaria > Cyrtodaria siliqua. Next base: position 269,722 of record JAWPHD010002024.1, on the reverse strand, counting down.
TTGTGTTTCGGGTAACCTGACCCTACCTAGCAAAACATGCCGAATCTAAAAAAGTTCTTTTGCCGTCGATCCTAGGCTAAAAAATGTATTACGTTCTGTCGTTCATTACGTCCGATGTTGTCCGTATTTCAATTCGTCAGCAGGTCAGTTCAATGAGCTACGCATCCATGATGAAGGTAAACAATATTTTCCTTAGTGCCGTAAATATAAAGATTACCATATTATATCATCGACGTTTTATTATACATGATACATGGTTATACATCTATGATCTAACAAGATACTAAGACAATGGAGTCGTTCATGCAAATATGGCACCGTGAAATTATGTCTCTAGAGCTCTGGAAGCGATTCAGATAAAGGCATTCATTCATTAAAAGATGATCTATTTCACCAGGGCCAAAACAAAATTGTGTTTCGGGCAACCTGACCCTACCTAGCAAAACATGCCGACCCTAAAGTTCTTTTGCCGTCGATCCTTAAAAAATATTACGTTCGATCGAGTTCCGAAGGTGTCCGTATTCAATACATACAGTGTGGCAAGGGAGACTACTCATAAGCTGATACAGGCAATTTGAGTATGTGCTCACTTTCCTTTAAAACTTTAGTGCGGTAGAAAACATTAATTTTGACACAATTTCTGAGTTGCATCAATTGTATTGAGAAACTTTGTTATAGCCAGTTTTCCAAAATGTAAGCATGATGAACAAAACAAAACAGATTTCTTGGTGCAAGCTTTGTTACAGTCAATGTGATCTAAAAAAAATCCATTTGTCATTCGTTTCCCACTTCTTCATTGCATCAAATGGTCAGTCAGCACTGAACTATTTCACACGTAAAGGAACTAGAATAGAAAAAGAACCATAGTTTAAATAAGTTGAACTTTATTAAAGGCAAAACATTAATCTGAGCTTAAACAATACCTGGTTTAAATGTAACATTTTAAGTGAATAAAACGCCTACATACCCTACCTAGACTTTTTATAAGCACACCTTTTTTTGTATGTTGTCATTCAATTTACATTCCAGAATGTACACACCAGTTAGAGTTATAATTAATCAAGAAGGAATATAAAAGTTCCTGTGGAAAGGAATCTATAACATCTTAAACGTTTCTAAAATGTATCAGTTTTGGCCTTTTGCTCGCCCAATCCTCTCCTAAAATGGAATAAATTTGAAAATGTTTGCAGCTAATTTTCTCCAAAATATGTGCCCTTTCCAAAAAATCGCAAACCTTGGGCCCCGATGTGAAAAGTAGTTTTGGTTAGGGGATGCTGAATTTAAATCTCACATAGTTTAATTAAAACAAGCCGTTGTCATGCTAATATTGTTATCAATAAGGCATTATTTTGCTTTGCTTCTTTTTAAAGCATTTTTGATCAATATAATATAAATTTCAGATTCCTCGTCCGGGTACGAATCATCTGAGTGTTCCGATGCAGAATCAGTCAACACGACTATCGCTCCATCACGTGGTCACTTCGAGATCTTGCCAGCCTCGCGCCATGGACAGAACGTTATGAAGTTCAAGAGTACGCATGCGCTCTGTGAGGATTTAAAGCTAATTCTGGACATGCCAGAAATGTGTGACGTCACTTTCCTTGTTGGTCCGAGTAAAGTACCCGTTCACGGAGTTCGAGCAATACTTGGCACTCGAAGCAAGTAAGTAGACACATTTAGAACAGATATACCATTCCATTCGTAATTATGTCGCTTCATGCTCCTATCATAGACAACCATAGCGTTAAAGGTAACGACCCTAACGTTAAATGTAACATGTTCTGCCTCAATCAATTATACACGATTCTCATTAAACATGTACCATTTGAAAGAAACAGTTGCAACCTTTAATGTAACAATAAAATATTGTTACCTTTAACGTTTGTTTTGTTAATGTTGAAGAGGTTACATTTAATGGAGGTTGTTACCTTTATCGGAAGTGTTAGCTTTAACGTTGTCACACGCGTTACTTGAACATGATAGCACGTCGCGAACATGCCTCTATCTTGAAAATATAAAACCAATGGATGAAGGCGAAACTATTTTACTGCATCTTGTTCTTTGTTTATACAAAGTTATATCAATAAAATAAAAACGGTTACATCTTGAGGGTTCATATAAGAATTAATACGTATTATATTAAAATCGATGGTATGAACTTCGACTTTAACAGTGATATGTTTTCTCTCTCCAGGATCTTTTATCAACTCATCCTGAAGCATTTGCACATGCGCAGTCGCCAGCTAGATATTTCGGACAGGAAGTCCACAAAGCAGACGAAATCCCGACCCAACACTGGCCGTCTTACGATCCCAGTGAGGAAATACGACCCAGAGGTATTCCGAATGCTGATACAGTTTATTCATTGCGGGACTGCTTCTATCAAGGATGACACTGTTTCCGGTAAGTTTTGTACTGTTTGCACCATCAATACTGAACACTGCCTTGTTTTTTCAAACAAACAATTTATACCTATCTGGAAAGTGTAATGATACAGCAACCTTTGTGATAAGAGTCATTACTCTTTTTAAAATACATTGACATGTTGGTTTAGTGTCAGTCAGTTTTCGAACTCTAACAATATATTAGTAACTAAGCGTTGTCTTTTATTCGAAAAAAATAATTTAATCTCGTCTAAATCATTTGAAAATTAGTTTAAAGTGGCATTTTCATTTGCTATGCAGTAATTTGTACTTTATTAGTAGAAATAAATAGTTCATTATGTATACGTGTATACATAGCTATGTCATAGTAGGTCCATGGTGTATACACTTAAAGTTAAAATAAAACACATATCTAATAAACTCCAGTCAGTCATTTAGAACTGTAAACAAATGTTCTTAGAATTTAAAAATTATAGTTCGAATCTAAATTTTAGGTATTATCTGCGGTGCCGATCAGTTTGAACTTCCGGAATTAGAGGATGCATGCTGGGAATACATTGACACATGTCTTGTCTCGGGCCTTGGCGAGAGTTTGATTTTCTCCACGAGATGTTACAGACAGCATAAAAAGGCACAGCATATACTAAATAAGGTATGTATTGTTTCTGGTTTGCTCAAGACTGGTTTTCTTCATGTTATACTTACATTTGTAGATTTAAACGAAAGCAACTGTACTTTTTACTGCGGCGTGGCTTAGTAGAGCGTCTGCCTCGCATGATGGAGGTCGTGGGTTCAACCCCTCCGGGTCATACGAAAGAATTCATAAAAATATACTAGTAGCTGTCTTGATGTTCAGCATATGAAGGGTAGTTCTTGGATTGGTCGGTCAGGTGTCGGTGTAGTGTGACTGGGTTGGGTATCATGTCGTGTCTTAGCAGACGTGATAGGACTAAAAATTTGTTAAAATCGACGTTAAACTTTATACACAAACACCACCACACCCCGTCCCACCAAACAATCAATCCATCCATCCATCTATGTATGCATGCATGCATGTAGGCAAATATTTTTTATAGAGACCATCTCAGAGTCTTCGTTTTTAATAAGAACAAACAGTGTCATAGCCTAGTATTTTATATTCTTCTATTAAAGAAGGTTGTTGTATTATTACATTATATATTTTTTTACAGATTTTACATTATTTCAGTTTGCAAATCATATGCCTGCTTGCACCATTTTATTTCGTTTGATGGGAGTTGTAATTGTGTAGTTTTTTCATTCCAGTTTGCTTCTTTTGATGAGAGTCTTAAATGTAATTATTTTATTTGCCAGATATATTCAGTGTTGGATGGACAGTTAACTGCTGACGCGTCGTCACTGGCGAGGGAATCCACAGTCTGAAGGAGAATATCTCACCGTCAGAGTTCATCACAACGACGGTAGCAACCAACGCTATCTGCTTGGCGGCGTTATCATGTCGGCTGCAAGCCAACCGTGAGAGTTGTTAGCAACCAAGGAAATCGTTAACAACTATGGAAATCGTTGTCAACTGCAGAAGGAGGCACCAGCCAATCGACGAAGATGTCATGATCCAATGATGTCGTCACCAACTAAAGAAGTTGTCACCAACCAACCAACCAACCAACCAACCAACGAAGACGTCATGAACTAATGAAGTCGTAACCAACGAAGTAAGCAAACGAAAACGTCTTAAACCAATGATATCGTCACCAACTAAGGAACTCGTCACAGCCAACCAACAAAGACGTCATGAACCAATGATGTCGTCACCAACTAAGGAACTCGTCACAGCCAACCAACGGAAACGTCTTGAACCAATGATGTCGTCACCAACTAAGGAACTCGTCACAGCACGTCATGAACCAATTAAATGTTCATTAACAATGGAAGTCGTCACCAGCCGTCCGCATTGAATTGTGTTCCAAGCTTTTTCTAATCAAAAGAAAAGGGCTCAACTACGTTAGCGTATTTCATCAGAGAGAAACCATCCATACAATCAGAACAAACTTCTTAAACACCCTGGCATATCTACACAATCTAAATATAATAAACAAAATAAATTTGGCACATAAAATACATGTCGTTTCCATAGACTATATATATACAAAGCCATGTTTGCTCGGGGTCAAGGATAAAGTGACATAGATATGACAATTAGTAATGCTACAAAGTCATTTGTAAACAAAGTCGGTGATAAAAATAAGACAAATGTGTTGGGAACATATTTTGAATTGGTTATCGAAAATCCTTCTCATTTCAGTCGGTAGCGCGGCGGATTTGTAATCGGAGGCCCCGGGTTCAATCCTCCGTGGTGCCACTGTGTTCCGTCGGTGTGTTCTTGGGCAAGACACTTTTCCTTAGCCTCGTCCGTCGGATGGGGACGTAAACCGGGCGGTCCCGTGTATCGGTCTATCCTCCGAGCACGTTAAAGAACCATAGGAATCTATTCGATAATAAGAGTAGGGCAGGTTCCCGGATTCCTATGTATCCTTCCCCTCTCTCTGGGGCGGCTCTAAATAATCTGTACTGTGTTGATGAGCCGTTAAACAACATTCAATTCAATTCAATTCATTTCAATGAAAGGGAGGTAATTTTAAAATTAAAAACTTTGGAACGTGTTTGTTTGAGAATAACAATGTTTTGGGAACATATTTTAGCGGTTTTCAAAAACATAACACTAATTGTTGAGTACAATAACTATTTCATTTATTAAAACACCATGAAACCACTACTGTACTTTAACAATAAATGAATAAGAAACATAAATTCTAATTTAGAATTCCCGATATCATTGGTGTTTACATCGAGACTTAAAGGGGCACATGGCAATCTTGATTTTTGAAAAAATCACGTTAATGTTTCTACACAGCTTTAACAGCTTGTTAATTCATTAATATTAATTATAAGAATAGTTTAAAACAATTCGTTTTTGCATATTATTAACTGTTGATTATAATTATTGCATCAGTAATATATTTAAACCTATGGTAGAACAAGACGAAAACAAGGAAAGTGAAATTGTATTTAACTATATGCAATCAGTTTTAAATCATATAATTCATTTAATAACATCAACTTGTTTGACACACTTGAAAATGATATTTCTACATTCGATTGCTTAGGTTCTGTGTTTCTATGTGGTGATTTAAATAGTAGAGTGAGTAATAAAAATGATTACATAATCCACGATAAATGTAATATGTCTGTTGATGAAGTAGATTATGAACCAGACAATACCCCTGTTAGGGCCTCTATCGATAAAAACCATAATAGTCACGGTATTAAATTATTAGATCTGTGTAAATCTTATTGTATACGTATTGTTAATGGTCGCATTGGTAATACAAACCAGTTCACCTACCTATCACGTAACGGTACATCTGTTATTGATTATTTGTTGTGTAGTGAACGTCATTTTTCATTGATCAGTGATTTTACTATTGGGCATTTTAATGAATGGAGCGATCATGCCCCGTTACATTTTTCATTTGTATGTAATAATGTATCACCTGATGTTAACAGTTATTCTGAGACACGATTTAAGTGGAATGATTTGTATAAGGCGCAATTTCGGTCTGGTATTATTGCCAAATTGCCCGACTTCAATAATATTGTATTTAATTTAAATAACTGTACTAAACAGTCGATAAACGATGCTTTGAGCAATTTTACTGATACTATACGGAGTGTTGCTGATCCTTTATTTACAAAACGCACTTATTCTGAAAATAAACCTTGTTTTGATACTGAGTTTCGTATGAAAAATGCAGACTGGTTTGATCAAGACTGTGTGAACGCTCGAAATACGTATTTAGTTGCCTTAAACCTGTTTAATTGTTATAAAACTGATGCAAATAGAATAGATTTATGTGAACGTAAATTATTGTATAAGAATATAATTTGTAAGAAGAAAAATACATTTTATAAACGTAAAATGTCCGAAATAGAGAGTCTTAAGAAAAGTAAACCACGAGATTTTTGGAAGTATTTCAAGAGCTCAAATAAGTCTGTTGCTAATAAGATAGCATTAGATACTTTTCGAGAATATTTTGAAAAGCTTGGCAGTGATGTATTTAACTGTACAAATGAAGACGCGGAATATTTTTGTGAAAATAATGATTTTGCTAATCCTAATGGGTCCTTCCCCGAACTTGACCAGCCCATCACGATTGATGAAATTTTAAATGCTGTAAAATCTTTAAAAAGAGGGAAGGCTTTTGGTAGTGATTGTTTACTGAATGAATATTTTATTGAAAGCATAGACATATTATCGGCTCATTTATGCGATATATTCAACTGCATTTTGAATTCGGGTTTTTACCCAGATAAATGGATGGAAGGGATTATAATTCCTTTACACAAAAAAGGTGATGTAAATGATGTAAATAATTATAGAGGCATTACGCTAGTTAGTTGTTTCTCAAAGGTTTTTACTACTGTACTCAATAGGCGACTTGAAAACTTTTGTAATGAGCATAACATAATTTCGAATGCTCAGTTCGGATTTCGGAAAGGAAGCTCCACTGTTGATGCGATTTTTATACTTATGTCATTAGTCCAAAAATACTTGAATGAAAACAAACGATTGTATGTTATTTTTGTCGATTTGATGAAATGTTTTGATTCTATTTATAGAAATGCATTATGGCTTAAGATGTATAGATGTGGTATTAATGGTAAATTACTTAGAATTATACGCAATATGTACCAAAAAGTCAAATCATGTGTCAAATCCTGTGCTAATTATACTGATTATTTTAATTATGCTGTTGGCTTACGTCAAGGGGAGGTAATGTCCCCTCTTTTGTTTTCTCTTTTTGTTGAAGATTTGGAGTTATATTTGCAAAATAATATAGATTCAGGTTTGCAATTAGATGATATAGTACTAATGTTATTGCTATTTGCGGATGACATAGCCATTGTAGGAAAAACACCTGCTGAAATACAAGTACATTTAGATACATTAAATAATTATTGCGATTCGTGGGGACTTAAAGTAAATATTGCCAAAACTAAAATTATGGTTTTTCGTAAACGTGGCGGGTTATTAGCCAGTGAACATTGGACCTACAATGGAGACGTTATCAACGTAGTGAATGATTTTAACTATTTAGGGAATGTTTACAATTATACTGGAAATTTCGCTCTTAATCAGGAGCATTTAGTTCTTAAGGCAATGAATATTCTATTATGTAAATGTAAAGTATATGATTTGAGTCCTAAAACTTTATGTCAGTTGTTCAATGCCTTTGTTGTGTCTGTTCTTAGTTATGCATGTGAGATTTGGGGCAATACTAAATCTAAAGAAATTGAAAGAATTCATTTAAAATTTTGCAAAAGGTTATTAAAGGTACTACCTAATACATGCAATGCAGCTGTGTATGGTGAACTTGGAAGATATCCCCTATATGTTAATAGATATATAAGAATTATGAAATATTGGTTGAAAGTAATAAATACTGACAATATCTTTCTAAAGACTGTGTATGGACACGCTTTACAGGACTGTAATAGCGGAAAAACGAACTGGGTTAGCAGTGTTAAGAAATTACTAGATGATTACGGTTTTTCTTATGTATTCGATAATGCTTCTTATATAAACAGTGACGTATTTTTGTATGACTTTAGAATTAGAGTTTTAGATGCCTTTAAACAAAATTGGTGTGGTACCTTAAACAACAGTTCTGTGTTAACATTGTACAAAGATATTAAAACTAGTTTGGAATATGAAACATATTTAGATATTTTGCCAAGAAGTTTACGTCTATATTTTACTAGTCTTAGACTATCTGTACATCCACTCAGAATACAGACTGGTAGATATGCCAACAATAGAACACTTCGTGAAGAAAGATATTGCCTAATTTGTAATAGTTTAGATATAGAAGATGAATTTCATTTTGTATGTATTTGTCCTTGTTATATTGATATTAGAAAGAAATACTTAAAACGTTGTTATTACAAACGTCCTTCTGTTTTCAAATATTTGGAGTTACTGAAATCACATGACAAGATAGAAATAATAAAACTTTCGTTATATGTTAAAGAATCAATTATATTAAGAAACGCATTATTAACTATTGAAAGGTAGTTACTTAGTTCAACCTCCTACTCTATTTACTATACTACATAATAATAATAACAATAATAATGAAATGATAAATATACCATTTGTATATATTTCATCATTGAAATCACGTGACAAAAAATAATAAAACTTCCGTTATATGTTAAAGAATCAATTGTATTAAGAAACGCTTTATTAACTATTGAAAGGTAGTTACTTAGTTCAACCTCCTACTCTTATAATAATACTACATAATAATAATAATAACAATAATAATGAAAAGATTAATTATACCATTTGTATATATTTCACCATTTACTTGTATATATACGTTGACATCATATATGCTAATATGTATGTATTGTAGACGATGTACTTTGTACAAGTCTGAATAAAAAGTCTGTCTGTCTGTCTTTAAAGTGAAAATGATGCTGGATAAATAAATCGAGACGCTAATTCCATTGTTTTATAATTGATCAAGGTTGTCCTGTGACCCTTTATAATCATTGAATTTCAGTGCTTCGATGTATTTATCAATTAGCATTTACACTTTAAAATTGTTATTAAAAAATGATGTTGAAACGTGCGTGCACACGTTTTAACGCGTGCTATATGCGTTATGCTTTTAATATAAAGGTAATAGTAGGTAGATGGAGTTACCGAATATTGTGAAAAGGCATTCTTTTAGAACTGATAATAAAACTATTAAAAGGGACACATTGGCAATCTTGACTTAAAAAAAACTCACGTCTTCCCGTTTGGTTGTTCATATAACTTGCATGTGTTTAATAATTAAAGAAACTAACCCGTCAAATAACGGGCAAATTACACTACAAAACCGTTGATCAAAACACTATCTAGTTGTTCAGGTCATATACTACTGCATATATACCGATTAAAAGTATAAGTTTTTCACGGGTTCTCAAAATATTATTAGTTCATAAAGCTAAAACTGGCCTTTTAAACATTTTAAGAAGTAAGTTTGCTAACTTGTACTGTAAAGAATCACAGTTCATCAGAAAAGTTAATTTTTCAATAGACGAACAATTTAAAACTGCGCTTGCAGTATTAAAAAGATCATATCTCCGATCTGAGTAAAAATCACAGTCGACTAAAAATGAGTTTCATCCTCTGTAGTTGACTTGGTACAAAATTTACAAAGTCGTTCACTAACAGGTGTTTTCGGTCGAGCATATCTCCCTGTTTCTATTGCTAAGGGCAGATTGCAACTTCTAAATTTAGCAAGAATGCGTTGATAGCCCTAACTTAGATTACACTTTACATAATATTCAGTTTTAAGTTCTGTCTTATACTTTCTATACGTTCTTAATTTATTACCATTTTGACAGTTTTTTCCATCACCCATTAGTTTTCCAAACCATACATTTTTATCTTCTTGGTTCAGGTATTCACATATCTCACATATATTATTCATATCTGTACAAAGAAATATAAAAAGATCGGACTGGGAAAGTAGCATTCAAGGAGGACAGTCAACCACAAAACACAGAAACAAACACGCAAACAGACAAACAAGAAGACAAAAGCAATAATAAATGCAAAGGACATCACGAACACAAAAGGGTTGACAATAGTGCTACCACCTTGGAACGGTCAGTGGCAAAGTAGGCCACTGGGGGTTTAGACCGGTTCTAGGGTGCACCAAACCTCACACTTACCCTACTGTCCCATTAAAACAGGACAGTGTAAATAAAGAAATGCCCGCCATGATCTAATCTCTAACCAACAAGGCAGCATCAATAGGCAATATAAGTAAAACACAAATATGCTCGTGTAAATATAATACAAAAAAAACAAAAGCCTAGAAAGCCACAATGAAGGTACTCATTGACTTTGCAGAAGCCAGAGCAGTAGGAGAATAAACCATTAAGGGCACGACAAGAAAGATCATGGACAAACATCAAACGCCACCGTCCCAATGGGCTTTAGGTAGGCGTCACCATAGGGTCCCCAGCCTGTCCGGTCATCGTACAATTAAAGAGGAAAGCATAGTGGCGAACTGTAAAAGGGTCCACCACCAAGCACGCAGTACGTTGCAAAATGATGTCGGATTCAAAAAAAATCTTCTCCGCTCGATTAATAGTGATCGCGGGTCATGAAATAAACGCGTGATGATCAGTTCAATCTATTGCGTCTGAAATGCCGCTTCTACAGCGTAGTAATACAATTTGTAAATTCTGCAATTATAACATTTTGACGAAGACTTTCAAGATTGTCTCCATTAGGTGACGGATGTTCCATTTTCCCGCTGATATCGCAAATGTTTACCTCTATTATTTTTTGCTGAAAAATAACTATTTTTGCCCGGAAGCATTGGTCCTTTCGACATTAATATGCAAATGAGCTATTTTATCCCAGGTTTGCAAAGCTGTATGTACGGGGTCCAAACGGGGTTACAATATTTCGAGATAAAATATATCATCTTGTTTCTTGTCTTAGTAGAAAAAAGTATAGGCCCAAACATCACATTCTTCAATTTTCCCACAGCTTAGTTACGATTTAGACGGTATTTGTCTGATCCGGAGAACTATTTCTTCTTTACCCTATGAATATGCATACAGTGAGTGGGATGTGTTTACCTCTTTTATGCGAATGTACACCCAATCAAAATGACAGCTGACGCTCTGTCTGTTAGCGTAGTGATGACGATCTGTTGCGGCTTCTAGCGTGCTCGAATTTTTCGCCTGCTAAGGACTATGGCTTGAAAAGCCCCTAGTCCAAAAATGGCGGAACATTCGGCAAACAGGAATGTCGAGGTTTAATTCCACTAAATCAGCCGGATGTGCTCGCCTGGTGCGCCTGGTGCAGTCGAAAGTAGTTCTGTATTAAATAGTGCTAATCTTTTTCTCTTTAAAAACTTTTTTTAGTGCAATTTCCTGTTATTTTTTGGCTGTAACTGTATTCTGGACATGTTGTTGATATTTGAAAAGGGAGCTCATCATGTTTTTGACAGTTTTTGATATAAATTTCAGAAGTAAAAGTAGACAGGGTACGAAATTGCAAGGGGTAAAAATAGCTTTGACCTTTGACCCGGTGTAGTATACAACTGAAGAAATGTTTCTTAGAAGGTATTAATCCCACTATTTTCTTGTTGATGTTTAATAGCAGACATGTTTATTTGCATGATAAAGTAAGTTTCCCAGAATTCTAATGAGGTTTGAGTTTTTAACAGGTTGTCAACATTCTAACTTTACTATGGAAGGGGTATGGAGACTCATTTACGCTAGTATAACCTCGATGGCAGATCGCGGACTTTAGTTTAGGGGGGAATTGACAGATGTTTTGTCTTAGCGAAATCTGGTGCATTTTCAGAATATTTTAGTCGTTAAATCGAATGGTGAACACCGGTGGATCTGACGCCCCTCCTTCTAAAATATTCCATAGGCGGTTTCAAGGAAGAGGCGGATTAGGCGTACGCTTTTAATAGTTACTTTTAATATGTAAGTATATGTATATATATGAAATCTATGGCATACATATATGTCCTAGACTTCTAAACTATCATGAGCGATTCATGATTTTGAATTCCTGTATTGTTTGTAGTATTTTATTTTCTCCCTCACTTCGTCCGAAAATAAAAAAAAAATTTACTCAAAGAAAAGCAAAAAAAAATTTGAAGGAATATGTCGTGTTTTGCAGTCATTATGAATACGTCGTCTAACGCAGTCGTTATGAAACAATCATACAATGTATAAGAAAAAGTGGGCTAACAATGGTACAAGTAAGATATTTTATGAATCCTAATATTCCGCAACATAAACACTTTTTTTAGAAAAACATACAGATGCACGTACACTGCATAGTACTGCATACTACCTACTGTGGTTCACAAATTAATAGATAAACATTCTTGAAAAACATGCGGATAAATATTTTTTACTGCTAACGTAAAAAAAATCCGATACGTATATATGAACCAAATATTTCTTCCGGTAGCAACGCCGCACACAAAAAAAAACTGTGGGGAAACGTGTTCCAGTGGCAATTGCGAAACTACCCTACGGATATTGGCGGCAGGTCATAGGTTCTATATACTCTATTTAAAACAAACAGCGTAGTTATTAAATTGCATAACAAAACACGCAAATACAGACAGGAAAAGCAATAGCCTTCTTGACTGCTTGAGGAACATTGATTGACGCGTTGGTATGTTATTATCAGAACAGAACAGAACAGAACATATCTTTTATTTAACTTGTACATACGTACATCGTTATATATACATACATTAATTATCATGCATAATAAGTCAAGTGTTTTTAGAAAAAAGTACATTTGCTTTGAGCAATATTAATGTAGAGTAACTGATAAATGAGAATGAAACTACAAAAGAGCTAAACATTGTTTAATTAATCAAGATTGTATTCCTTACAGCTAAAGCTGTACTAATATATTTTGCTAACTTTATAACAATATTCTTATCCTGTGTCTGCAGTAATTCTAATAATTTAAACATACTAGGTCTATTATATATAATACTATGTTTTAATATAAATTTTCCGGATTCTTGTGTAACAAGGACAAATCAAAATAAAATGGTATTCATCTTCCAAATCAATACTGTGACAGCATTGACAATATTTTTAATTTCTAGGTATTCTATTACGAGAGTATTATCACTCGTCCGTTCGTGCGTCCGTCCGGAGTCATATCTTGGTAACCATAAGTCACATACACGTAATATTTTGTACAAATGTTTGTGGACTCGCTTTTGCCCAAGTATGGTTCGAATCGCCTCAGTAACACCAGAGTTATGGCCCTTGATTTAATAATTACTTAATCAATATATAGTATATAATGAATCTTTTGTCTGGAAAATAACTCGAAAACTATTTATGGGATTCAATTTAAACTTCAAACACTGATACAGGGCAGTGAGTGGATTTACAGAGTGAAGAAACCATAACTCTAGGTAAACTAAAAGTGGATTTATGGGACTTTGTGGCTTTATTTACTATATAGTATATTCTATTTTAGGAAAATTTTGTTTGAACCATAAATAACTAAAAAAAAACATTCGACAGAATCAAATGAAACTTGAAACTTGATTAAGGGCAGAGAGTGGATGTGCAGAGTGCATGAATCATAACTCTGGGTAAAGTAAAAGTGGAGTTATGGGATTGTGTTGCTTTGGAAATGATGCCAATGCCAGAGTAACATTTACGACAAGGTGTTGTAACTTTGCCAATGCCAGTGTAACATTTACGACAAGGTGTTGTAACTTTTGTTACAAGTAAATATTTTGTAACAGATAGCGTAAACGTTGTTACTTTTATCACAACTACATTTTGTAACATTTACGGTAAGATTGTAACAGATAGCGTTTAGTGTAACTTTTACGGACGGCATGTAACTTGTACGGACGGCTACAACATAAGAAATGGGGTTCCTACAGTCATGCGAGACTGAAGTGAATATTATTTTCTAAAGGAAACAATCATGTAAAAACTCAAAACGTTCATTTGTATTATGATTAATTTATTATTTTCGCAAAACGGGAATCGTCAAAAAATAACAACACGTAACATCATTAGCCTCATTGTCGACATTCTCTCGATTGTGTCTTTTCAATGTCACTCTTCTCTTATAAAATTAGCTAGTGTCTTGGTGTTCATTTTCTTTCAAATAATGTCGACCATGACTTGAAATTCGACTGTGTATCTGCGTTTATCTCTTTTAATGTCGATTATGTCTTGCAATTCGACTGTGTCGATCATCTCATAAAGTTCGGCTGAGTCTCGGTGACCATCTCTTCTTCTCATGGCATGTCCATCATCGCTTGAAGCATCGGTGTCCATCTCTTCTTCTCATGGCATGTCCATCATCGCTTGAAGCAATCGGTGTCCATCTCTTCTTCTCATGGCATGTCCATCATCTCTTGAAGCATCGGTGTCCATCTCTTCTTCTCATGGCATGTCCATCATCGCTTGAAGCAATCGGTGTCCATCTCTTCTTCTCATGGCATGCCCATCATCGCTTGAAGCATCGGTGTCCATCTCTTCTCATGGCATGTCCATCATCGCTTGAAGCATCGGTGTCCATCTCTTCTCATGGCATGTCCATCATCGCTTGAAGCATCGGTGTCCATCTCTTCTTCGCATGGCATGTCCATCATCGCTTGAAGCATCGGTGTCCATCTCTTCTTCTCATGGCATGTCCATCATCGCTTGAAGCAATCGCATTACGTCGCGTAGTTATTTATTTATCACAGAATTTGCCAGTTCACAGCTATAATATTCAAATCACAACAAGAGTTCTGAAAACGTGTCTGTGTATCGTTGATCTAGTACTGCTTAAATCTAAAAATAAAAAATAAACATCATTGCTAATACGGCTTATCTGATGTGAAACAAAAACACACTTATATAATGATCTCTAAATCTGATAGCGAAGACATATGTTGTCAAGTCTGAACCTACTCCATATAAATTGTTTTAAACGATTAGAACGATTTTTAAAGCTACAAAGCTATAAATTTGCGCATAATACATTATCATGAACAAATATTGTTTTTGCTGTTTTAATTGATTTAAAGCTGCATACGGTTATCAAAGACGCCCGGGAACTATAAAACAAGTGCGCTCTGTGGAATCATGAGATAACTGACTATAGAACACAATCAAATTATCATAATGTCTGTTATAATTTAAGACATCATACCTTATCAAACAGTTTCTGTGATGCCTTGTGCTGACTATAAGATCTCGTGGAGATCAGCAAGTTCTCGCAGCGTCCCGAGACTAGGCACCGCTCAACAAAATCAAGACAAGCATTCGCCAAGTCCTGTAACTCAAACCGGGCAGCTCCGCAGAACAAACCTGTATACAAAAAAAATAATATTGAAGGAACATTTTAAAGAAATGTATGTTTATATGATTTATTCGTACACATGTATATGTAATAACTCTTCAAAATAGTGTAAACATATTTTATAGTCTGATATATAATTTAATATGCAGTAATTTGTTGTAGCAAAGTTTTCGGACTGATACCGTTGATAAGTGTTGTTTTTTTAGGCAGTAAGACAGTATATCGCCATGATGCGTGTGTGTGTACATATAAGAAGATGCTGACATATATGACACTTATTAATCATTGCTTATTTTATAAAAAAAAATCATGGACGTGCCGTGTACTTACCGGCGACTGTTTCTTCTGTGATATTCACTGTCCCGCAGTGAACAAACTGTACTAATAACCGGAACACCTCGGAATCGTACTTCTTTACGGGAATAGTGAGACGTTCCGATAACGACCGGGATAATCCGGCAGTCTGTTTCCCGAGCTTCACATTTTTCTTTGAATTCGGCTTCTTTTCTTGATCCGATTGTATGGACATGTGCTTTAAAATCAGCTGGTAGAAAACCCTGGAAATAATAGATATATGTATATATTATTGGTTATCGCATATGATTTTTCCCCCGCTAAATTTAGAAAAAAACATGTTTTAAAATGTGGTTCAATAAATGCACCAAAGTAGGCATCATGTTTCATCCGGCTTCATATTGTTTATAAAAAAAATAGCTTAGTCAGAAAACTCGAGCATATACAGATTAATTCATATGTGGGAAGTTCTTGTTGTTTTTTATTCATGTACATTATATTAAAGTTTATAGTTATATGATAGCAATACAAACTCTGTATGAATTAAATATTTATAATTTATACAACAAAAACTCGCTGAGTATGCCAGTTTTCAAGAACAAACTATTTCAGTAACAATAAATACACAAGACGGATTTAAAAGCATATGTTAAAGCATGTATATTTACATGAAATTGATGCACATGATGATGAAATCATCCTGTTCATCTCAAGCCCCCTTACCATTTGTTCATTATAAAAAGACGGTGCATGTTTTAACAGATGTTGATATGTTTTCAACATGACACTTAAACACAATGTAATAAGCACGCGCCTGCTACGTGTTCCCATATTCGCTCTGACGCCATGAACGGGGTTCTCATTTGGACCAACAAGAAACGTGACGTCACACATCTCGGGCATCGCCAGTATCAGCTTCAGATTCTCGCACAGTGCTCGCGTACTCCTCAAATGCATGACTTCCTCTCTGTCATCTCGCGCTGGGACGAGATTCTCGCAGCTGCCACGTGAGCTCATGGACATGACAGACTCCGTATCGGAGACTTCCGAAGAGTCATAACCGGAAGAAGAATCTAAAATGTACAAATGCACTATAAAGAATGAATTTTATTAACTTCCGTACATTTAAATCAAAACCATGTCAACATGGCGTGAATGTTTTGAATGCTACGTAATATCAAAATATAGCAATGTGATTTGTAGATGATGTATATGTATTATTTGACGTGTTTTTTCGTGCCGTTTCATAACGTCATTGCATATGTTTAAATAGTGCCAAATATGTAATAGCCTCGGATGACGTCATGAAATGTTCAGCGACAATATTCGAGGCTCCCGACTGTAATTTTATTAACTTGGAATATCGCTTATTACTGCTTATTTTAAAGATTTCATATATCAAAGAGATTCTTAAATTTGTGTTCGTTTCATATACTGGTTGATTAATCTCAGTGTTTTACTCGCCTTTTACGACTTACATTCTGCTCCCCTATGATCTCCTTTTAGTAATAGCAAAATAGTAAACAGATTGGAAAATCAGAACTAACAACATAAATAAACTTACCATCGTCGTTATTAAAGAGAAACGTGTCGTTCGTATACTGTTGACTCCGGTTCTCTTGTCCAGACAGTAATGGTTCAGTAAGGTTCCACATCTCCATAGTAACTGATCACAAAATATCAAATTTAAATAACCAAACTTAAGCACTTCCAATTTTAACGATTTGTGTTTGTAAAATTAGCATTAAACTCTTCAGAGTGTTGCCAGAGAATATGTTTTCGAAGTGAATGACAATTTCGGAGAACGTTTAGTTTTTATACACTTCCTGTTCATTATTGTTGTTGTTTAATTTTTAGATCTTTGTTCAAAGTCTGACAGAGCAAATCTTGGCATTTTTAAGTTTGAGACACTTGTCACGTGATTGGATTCAATATTCTGATTGGTCAAATTCAAAAAAAATTTGCTAATTTGATTCTCTAAGAACATAATTGTGACAACTGACTGACAGTGGAGTTATTAAAGGTGTTAGTGTTTGCAGATTTGTTTGGAAAACATAATTCATTTGAGGGATTAAACGTCAAGCTATGGAATGAATGATTTTCACACTTTTAGCTCAGACTGAGTGTTGTCATTTTTATCAAAACTAATATTAGGATTCATTGGGTTTTTTACGTTATAACAGACGTTCTTTTGAAATATATACACTTAATTCAACGTAGACATATTTTTTACTTTTGTTTCAACTTCGTAGAAATAACTAAACACAAAATGACATCTCGAAGATATATCTCCTAATACATTATTGTTTACTGCTTTCTAAACTTTACAGGCAATGGATACATTCCACTTAAATAATCTGGTTTAATAATATATGTACTTTTACTTTTCTCATGTAGACAATGAGTGAATTGGGAAGAATCTGAATTTATACGCCCTAAATCTAAATTATAAATCAGTGCACAGACGTCTTGTGGCTGTTTGACGATTCTTGTAATACATTATTTCAAAATGCGCGGAAAAAGAATTGCAAAGCACGTTCACATTGCCTTCATTTTCGGCGGCCGCTTCGTACTTTTGTACTGAATACACCACACTGCCGAAGATGTTTTGTCATTATAAAAGATATAAAATAAATCACCCGAAGAAGGCGTTCATAACTATGGTTATGCGCCATGGTTAACTATTTTAAACGTGGCGGTAAAAAAACAATCGCAATGCATTGCCTGCATTGTAAAAAAACACACATGCAACATAAATTATACATCAAAACGTGTGGCTAAAGGTCATTTTGTTTACATAGCAACAGTGCACTATTTTCTGTGCTGTTGCCTTCCGGCTAACAAAATGTCAAGATGTTTAACATACCGAAGCTCGATATACACATGAGGTGGGATCTCGAAGAATGACGGGATTGGCCGAGCGTTCACGATTGCTTCGATATACATTCGAGTATTGCTGCGAAGTAGTGCTGCGAAGTAGTGTATGAGATGTTGCGAATGGGTATAGCGTCGGTGCTCCGTGTGACAGCGATTTATAACGTATAGATTACTCTTTGGTCTGAAACGGCTTTTTTAAATTAAATAAAATGTAATTATTGCGCTGAATTATTGGTCACTGTTAATGGTCCATCTATATTTTTGGGCAATTTCACGTTTTAAATTGGTATTTTCATAACGTGTTATTGTTTCAATAATATTTAGCCCCAAAGCATGATTTATTCCCCTTTTAAGACCTCATATGTGTATAGGCTTCACACTGGGCAAGTTTAGTTTCAAACTAGTTACGACTCCAGTTAGATCAAACGGATTCAAACAAATCAAATAAATTCACCAACGAGAAGAATATTACGCTGTTCAAGTATGTTTTTGTAAGCCACTCGATATGTTCAGGCATTTTGGTATTTACATTCGCCGCTCTCATTTGATCTCGTTCCGTATTTGGAAACTTAATCCCACACGTAACACGCACACAAAACCGCAATGCACGATAATCGGATATAGTCATGTGCCTGTGTTGGAATTGAATGTTGTTTAACGGCTCATCAACACAGTATAGGTTATTTAGAGCCGCCCCAGAGAGAGGGGAGGATACATAGGAATCCGGGAACCTGCCCTACTCTTATTATCGAATATATTCCTATGGTTCTTTAACGTGTTTGAAGGATAGACCGATACACAGGACAGCCCGGTTTACGTCCCCATCTGACGGACGAGGCTAAGGGAAAGTGTCTTGCCCAAGAACACACCGACGGAACTCAGTGGCACTACGGAGGATTGAACCCGGGGCTTCCGGTTACAAATCCGCCGCGCTACCGACTGCATGTTCCTGTGTTGGTTATATTAAACTAAATCAGCCGGATGTGCTCGTGTGGGTGTGGGTGGGTGTGTGTGTGTGTGTGGGGGGGGGGGGGGGGGGGGTGCAGTCAAAAATAGTTTAAAATCCTTTTTAGTGCAGTTCCCTGTTTTTGAAAGTTTTTGATATAAATTTCAGAAGTAATATTAGACAGGGCATGAAATTGCAAGGGGTACAAAAGCGTCCCCCCCCCACCTACCCGCAACCCCCACTCCACACACACACAACACACGTCTGTGATGTTTGATAGCAGACCTGTTTACTTGCATGATAAAGTAAGTTTCCCAGAATTCTAACAATGTTTGAGCTTTAACAGGTTGTCAACATTGTCACTTTACTATGGAAATGGTTAAGTTTTTACATATGGAACTAGGTCACACGAGAGCGGCGATGTAAATACCGAAAATGCCTGAAAATATAGAATGAGTAACAAAAACATTCTCGATCGGTGATATATTCATCTCTTTCGTGGGTTATATGCATGCATGTTTTGTATTTACGTTTTGTTTTATTGAAATACGGCAGTTGGTTATGCATACATTGCTTGATGTCTTCAGAAACCTTGCAGGAAAAGTACGTATAGGGTCTTATCTATCAGTCAAAGCATTCGTACTCTCATGGTACCATAAGAGCCATGATTCTCGCGTCTACTATTTTACATCCTGCGAGATGGGAAGCATGTGCAAAATGTATTTAATGGTTTCAAACATGTTTTCCCAATAACGATCAATAACATTGGCAGATGGGCCCAAAAAAAAGAAAACAATTGTAAACCAAGATCAAACCAAGATCAAAAGATGACAAGGTGTAAAAAATAACTGTCCTTGTGCAATGTTGATTAATGATCTTAAAGGTGAAATATAGCGTGTATTTTGAGTATATATTCGGAAATATACGTTATAATATACATTATTATATAACCTATAAATAGACGCGTTTTCATTGGCTAAAAAGTAATTTTTTAGAAAAAATATCTAGCGATATTGACCTGTTTTTTTGATATTGACCTGTTTTTTTGATATTGACCTGTTTTATATAATTGTTTTTTTTATATTGACCTGTTTTATATAATTGTAAATTGAGGGTTATATAATAAAACAGTTATGGACTTTTCAGCTGTTATACATGATGTTGATATGCACCAAAAAATCATTATTGACCTCGGCTATCGCCTCGGTCAATAATGATTTTTTGGTGCATATCACATCATGTATAACAGCTGAAAAGTCCATAATTGTATAATATTTTCAAATCTTACACTTATTGGTTGTCCCGTTTTCTCACAGTAGCCAATTTTATCTCATAGCGCACACGCTTCGAGTTTCGCCCTTTTTGAAGACAGGTAAGTGACACGTGATCCTGTGACGTCATTGGTACCAAACGATTCGCGGTGTCGCATTGAGTTGTATAGTATTGTCTATGTAGGATAACGTTTTATGGTACTTGTTAAAAATGCCGTGTGTTGTTGCTGGGTGAAAAAGTTTGCATAAAGAAGGACAAGATAATAACCTAAGTTTCTTTCGTTTCCCAAATCGAGATAATGATATATTAAGATTTGAAGTGTGGGTAGACGTTACCGAAGAAAATCGCCCGACTCGTCGAGAAAGTGGGAACCTACGAAAGGCGCGCGAGTTTGTAGCAAACATTTTGAGTTGACTTCGTGGGAAGTCCATCCTTTGGTTTCATTATCTTTCAATTTGGAGAACAAGAGGCCATGCAGATTAAAATCAACAGCGGTACCAACGATATTCGACTATAAAAATGAGAAAAGCATAACCCCGCCGTCTCCAAGCAAGTTGTAAACGCCTATTTGATCGGCGTTGAGGAGGAAATTCATACATGAAGTAAGATTGAAATTTATGTTCAATTATCTTAGCACCTCATCGGGTATACGTATGATAAATTGAATAAAGGTGTATAGTCTTAGATCTTTATATACACCGTGATTGTTTAGCTGTTGAATTAGAAGCATGCGTCTTTACGTGAATCAATGAAGAGTTGACGGCGCTAATATTATGTAGCCTTCTTTTTTTAAAAGACTGCTAAGAACGTTCAGCATATAAATTTAAATGAATCCGGTGAAATAAACACTGTCTTTGTTTCCAAATTTTAATTTTAATAATTTTAAATTATACACCCTCTTCTGCCAATAGTATTATAGATATATATCATCAACATATATAGGGCTATGGATTTGAAAAAAAAATACAAAATGTTTCATGGATATTTATTACAAGGCAGAAAATTAATAATATTACTAGCTTTTATATTAATTCAGTATTTTTTTTATTGCAAAGCAACAACAATAACGCCTCTTAGCTTGTGCGATAAGTAAAACAAGTATAATAGAATAATATACTTTATATTATGGTAATTTGATATATTTGGTCTGTTTTCGATCTGTATATCAGGAGTAAGTATACATGAGTAAGTATACTTACTGTCTATATCGTGCTCGTAATACATTTGGCTATATTATTTAAATCATAGTATTTTTCTCTCTTTGTGCGCGACAAATATCATGTGATATATCCGTCTTGTGCAATACGCGTCTGCCCTCGGCGGTATTACACCGCTCAAGTTATTGCAATAAACAGGAAATATATCATAAAACTAGGTTTCCCTAAATGGTGCGTGCTTTTGTGATATACCGACGTCTGTACCCAAATTAGGCTGCACTTCAGTAGTGCACCGCAATATTTTATTAGTCTGTATTGATATTTGGGGGCACGTGGAAACTAGAGAGCGTGTCATATTGCAAACACCGCTCCTAGAGTGTTTGATGTTGATGGCGACTTATGGCAAATATATAATACTATAGAAATTATGGCGCCGAAATTATATGCTGTTTCATTTCTTATTGTTTTTATTCATTTTTTATCAATTATGGATTATATCTAATAAATATATTTGTTCCATGTCTACTTATCGGCAAAAAAAATCTGACGCTCGTATTACCATAGATCTACATACATATATATCCATGTATTAATGTATAGGTATAGACCAGGGCCCCGTTTTATGAAACAACTTACGACCATTTTGATCGTAAATCAGTTTCTTAAATGCTTCACTATAAATTACACTTTTCAAATAAACGTGATTTCATTTAATTTTCTGATACATGTGATAGTTCTGCACTAATTGCAAAAATAATTTTCTACATTGAATGCTTACGTGATGAAAAAGAAAGTTTTTAAAATGTGAGACTTATCGTAAGATGTTTAATAAAACGGGGCCCAGGTCCATTCATTCGGAATATACTGCATTTCGCGGTTATTGTGTATGTACAGACCCAGTTGCGTTCAAGTACCCCAAAAATGCATTCCGTTTGCGTTTCGTTTGCGTTCCGTTTGCGCTCCGTTTGCATTCCGTTTGCATTTCATTTTTATGAATGCATTTTTTAAAATGCAAATCATTTGCATTTTTGAATGCATTCAGCGTTTACAAACGAAACTATGCGATCATTTAAATGCACGGAACGAACGCAACATAATGTGTGCGTTTAAATGCACAAACAGAGAAAATGCATTTGCGTTCGTTCGTTCAGCGTTTACCAATCGCAACATTTCTGACAATTAAACTACGCATGGTATCCACCCATGCGGTTCTTACCACGATTCAGCGACTAATGTTTGTGATCATATTAAAGAATATATCCTTTGGTTGACATTATTTGGTGATGATTATTCTGTTTTCTTCCGGGATTATGTTATTTTCATCAAAAAATTAACATACTTGACACTATATAAAAATATGCCGTCTGATTTTACCAACATTATTTCAGTTTTATAATGAATAACAGAAATAATATAACATTTGTGCTACACAATAAATACATTTCCTATGTTAAATCGGTAAAAATGAAAGTGTGTAATCGTGCTTAAAAAACACCATTTACATAGTGTATTTCTTTATATTAAGTTACTGCAAAACGCACTTCGTTTAAATCGAGACTTCAATTATGTACTCAAAAGGATAATATTGAAAGTTATCCGAATAACGAAATGCATTTGCGTTCGTTTCGTTCGTTGCGTTCGTTTTGAGCGTTTAGCGTTTTAAAAAATGCATTCATCGTTCGTTCCGTTCGTTTTGAGCGTTTAGCGTTTTAAAAAAATGCATTCATCGTTCGTTTTTTAAGACGCTGAACGCTGAAAACGAACGAAACGAAAGCAACGAACGATATGCATTTTTAAAATATAGATCGTGCAACGTTCATTCTGCGTTCGTTCTGCGTTCATTCTGCGTTCATTTTCCGTTTGTTCAGCGTTCGTTCTACATTTATTTGGGGTACTTGAACGCAACTGGGTCTGTACCAAGATATTGCAGTGTTGCGGGTGACTTACTGTCAGATTTCGATGAAAACAATGTTACGTTGTTTTTTTGTTTGTTGTTGCTGTAAGTGTATAAATACGCTATTTTGTTAGATTAGTGAATAGTGTAATGAACCACTGAACGTAACGAATGACATGACACGATAGTCTTTACAAGCTCTCCATTTGCACCTGCACCGCATACGACTTCATCATCAGTTGATGAATCCGATGTATTTTCGTCCTCAGACACGTATTTTGGCTCCAAATCGTAAGGTTGCACATGGTGTAACCGTTTTATCACGGGCATTTCCTCTGACATCGCTTAATGCTCACATTTTCACACAAGGTATACTGTTTTGCGTTCAGTCCCAATGTAAACAAAAAATAGTTTGTTCCCAATGACGTCATTTCCGGTAATTCGCGCAAGAGTTTTTCCCCTTAGATTTTTTTCGATTTTTTAGCAATGCCTGTTCGCCTTTTCGGTTTTTATCTTTAAAAACATATTTTCACTAAACATACATCAATAGCATAGTAAACATCGTATTTATAATGATATTTAATAATTAAAAACATATCAACAACGGATTTGTTGATTTAGGACAAATTTCATCTTTAAGTGAGTAGTAGATTGTTTGTGTGACAATTATAACAAACATATTAACAACTTTTACGCGTGTTTGTGTTTTCGTCAGATAAATTGACCAATCAACTTTCAACACTGAAATATGTCAAGAGTAATTTGCCAATCAGCGATCGTGGTCGTTTTACGCTATTATAATGATTCAATGAATATCACATGTCATTTAGATTGACAAAAAATACTCCGCCAAAGTTAAACAAAAATCAGTAAAAGTGATTACGTGACATTGGAATCGTTCCAAGCGGATATTTAAAGCTCGAGCGTCCCTTGTTTTCTCATTCCGCTTGGTGTACTCTTCCGAGACATACTAAAGTGAGTTTGATATATTTTAAGAGATTTAAACTTTTCAATTGGGATACCTTCTGTTACCATGGATACGTATGATGTTACTACACCCCTTTTGTCGCAGGATGACAGTTCTGATGAAGCCGGCCACTGTAACGAACTACGACTACAGGACGAAGGTAGGATGAATGTTCCCTAGTGACGTATGCGTGACAGGGATAAATGTCAAACTTTCTGATATGTATAGCCAGAAACCTCAGATATAGCCACGGTTGTTATATTTGGTATATATACGAAAGTATACAAATGTTAATGATTGAATAGTATTTTACGTCATTTTCAGAACATTTAGGCTATATATATATATATATATATATATAATTATATATGTGTGTGTGACGGTCGATGTTTTAGTGGTGGAAGCAGACCAACCACATGTCCAGGGTAGAACCAGTACGGTATACCTCCCGCCATCCGTTAGAATACAGATCTGGTACCGACCTATTAGAATTAATCAGATGCATGTACATCAATAGCCTTGAAAGTATGTGTCAGTCCGATTTTTACATCTTTAGTGTTAGGTTATATCAATATATTATAAAATAATTAATCGGTCCATTGATTTGTCTTTTTCATTGCCACACTGTTTTGTTGTTTTTATTAAATAGTTACATTCGAATCAATTTCAGATTCATCGTCCGGATACGAGTCATTCGATTTTTCCGATACAGAATCTGACAACGCAAGCACTTCTCGACCACGTGACCAATACGAGATCGTACCAGTGAGAGACTCGTGCAATGGACAGAACGTTGTGACGTTCAAGTGTACGCATGTGCTCTGTGAGGATTTGAAGCTTATACTGGACATGCCCGAGATGTGTGACGTCACGTTCCTTGTTGGCCCACGTCAGGTTCCCGTCCATGGAGTAAAGGCCATTCTTGGTACTCGAAGCAAGTAAGTACATATAGTCCAAACTGAACATTTTATTTAAAATAATGGCGCGTGCTTTCTATTCGTACAGGGTACACCTATACCTTGTATTGGCCCATTAAAATTTGATTCCCTAAATTGGTCAAGTTCACTGGTGTGCATCACTATAACTCGTATTGTTTTTCGGCATACACAAATTGGTGGATGCTACAGATAAGAAACAAAGACAAAGGCACGTCATAAGTTAATCAGTGTATTTTTTTAAATGGTTAGTATATTATTATTGCTATTGCTATTATTATTATTTTATTATCATGATTATTATGCTGCATTTAATAACAGGAACTGTCACAACTTTTGTAGTTTCGTAATTGTCATTGTATAAATGGTGTGGCATTAAAAGCGCAAAACACAGTTGTTATTATTACTCACGTACAAATTCGTGTGACTGCACACGATTGAACGTTATACGTTTATCAGAATATCATACAAGGAGCTTTCCGTAAACATAAGTTTTAGTGGTTTTCTATAGTAATGTTGATCACATTTTACTTTAAATCTTAATTTCAGGGTCTTCTATCAACTGATCTTAAAGCATCTGCACATGCGCAGCGTTCATCAAGAAAAATCGGACAAGAAGTCCACAAAGAAGACAACACCCAGATCCCATACAGACCGCATTACGATCCCAGTGAGGAAATACGATCCAGAGGTATTCCGGATGTTGATACAGTTTATTCACTGTGGGACTGCTTCCATCACAGACGACACTGTTTCCGGTAAGTCTGTAAAAAACATGCTATAATATAAATTCAGGATTATTCACTATGTCATGTGTTTGCCGGAAGT
This sequence comes from Cyrtodaria siliqua, assembly GCA_037043455.1. Lineage (NCBI taxonomy): Eukaryota > Metazoa > Mollusca > Bivalvia > Adapedonta > Hiatellidae > Cyrtodaria > Cyrtodaria siliqua. Next base: position 243,249 of record JAWPHD010002024.1, on the reverse strand, counting down.
CGACGGAGAGCGAAAAATTTACTGTGATACATTAATAATATGATTGCTAGCCACATGTAGGATTTGCCTTGCATTTTTATTACCGCATCTGTGAACGTAAAATAAGGATTTCGTGTAAATAAACTATAGATAGATAGAACAATCGGTTAACTTTGCTGATAAGATTTATTTTTGACTGTTCATTCATTTTGTCGAAAATTTACTGGGGTATAGGGCGCCGCCATATTAGTATGACGTAACCAATATGGATGCCTTCTACGTACATTCGAGATACGATCCCATAGAACAGATATCGAGGTTGCGAATGAATTCTGACCGTTTTTGGTTTGATTTCGCAGTTTCTGTATGTATCCATGAATTTAAAATTTATGTATTATATAGGTATTCTGTGCGGTGCTGATCAGTTTGAACTTCCGGAATTAGAGGATGCATGCTGGGAATACATTGATAGGTGTCTTGACTCGGGCTGTGGCGAGAGTTTGCTCTTCTCCATGAGATGTTACGGACAGCATAGAGCGGCACAGGATATATTAAATAGGGTATGTATACTTGACTGTTATACTTTTATAATTCATTTGAACATTTTGAACAAACATATGTATTGTCTATCATTTCTACAACATTAGATCATAAAAAATGCAGTTAACGGGTCAGACAGAACGAAACAAATCTCATGAGATGCAGGTTTTTCTGAATTGTCTTTGAAGCAAAGCAAGTATTTCATGACATAGTACTTAAATTGTATCAGTCGAAGAATTCGTTTGTAGAGTTTGCATTATAACATATTATAGCTCCATACCAACATATGCTTGAGAGACAGAGACCGACCGACCGACCGACCGACCGACAGACAGAGCTATTAGCATATTCACGAACAAGGGTATAAATAATTATTTATTTGTTGTTCCTATTCAGATATATTCCGTGTTGGACAGACAGTATATTGCTGACATGTCTGTATCGGCGAAGGAATCCGCCGTCTGAAGGGGGAGATCTCATCACCTGAGAACATCTGAACGATTGTAGCATCCCCGCTACTAGATCAACGGCCTTGTTATATAGACCGCAGCCAATCAACGTCCTGGTTAAATCGGCCGCAGCCAATCAACTTCCTTGTTAAATCGGCCGCAGCCAATCAACGCTGTGTTAAATTGGCCGCAGCCATTCAACGGATTTATTATATCAGCCGAAACCAATGAAATGCCTTGTTAAACTAGATCGGCCGAAATCAAACAAGTCGTTGCTAAAAACGAAGCGTCTTTTACCAACGAAAAACGTCAGCAACCGATGCAGATGTCACCATCTATATAAGGAAGTCGACGCCAACAAACGAGGTCGTCACCAATTTAGGAAGTCGTCGCTAACCAACGAGATCGTCGCCAACTAAGGAAGTCGTCACCAACCAACGAGATCATCTCCAACTAAGGAAGTCGTCACCAACCAACGAGATCGTCGCCAACTAAGGAAGTCATCGTTAACGAACGAGATCGTCGCCAACTAAGAAAGTCGTCACCAACCAACGAGATCGTCGCCAACTAAGGAAGTCGTCACCAGCCAACGAAGATGATCACAACTAAGTGCGTTTATAACCAGCTTATGTCTTTGCCACCATCGCTGTTAAACTGGTTAAAGTAAACCATTGAACGATGTAACTGCGTTTAATAATAGCCCCACCAGATTGATAGGAGAGGGAAGTTACAACATAAGAACAGAAATAAAGACATAGTCTATAGCAATTATCTGGCACGAAGAAACAACCGTTTGAGAACTGGTTTAGGCTTTTAAAACTGACGAATATTATAGTACATACAGCTACTGATAAATAAATAATTATATAGAGACGTTGCTATACCGTCATTTTACCAGTGGAATATTGTAATGATTGCATTTAAGCATATAATAGAGACTTTAGTCATGTGTTTGACATACGTTTGGGGTCTTGTGGTTATTTAGAGTTCTACTAACACAACCGTACGGACACCTTTAAACACATGCAGTGTACATTTCAATATTTACGTCTCTTTTTAAAGTTAGAAATACAAACACACATATTTATGATATGTCAAAGATTTTAAACGTGCATTATGACATCATAAATTTAAAAAACATCTCAACCGGTTTAGAACAATTTTAAATCATCCTGAAATCTCTGGACATATAATTACGTGAATGGACTCATCTTAACGTTTATTTAAAACAAGTGACGTCCCCGTTTAGTGACGTCCCCGTTTAGTGACGTCCCCGTTGAACTTAACTGAACTTTATTCTAGATGTATGTGCTCGCATGAAAAATCTGAAATCATTACACAAAACTGAGACTACTTAAAGTGTATACTAAACTCTTAGTTATTAATCTCAATATTAGATGTAGTTGATGGATCTTATGTAGACTGACTGCATGTACTGCTTTTTATACTTATTTGAATACTTATTTGGATACTTATTTGGATACTTATTTGGTTAATCCTGTAACAATGGAGCGATAAAGACGTCAGGATAGGAACCACCAAAACAGCTGTTACTCTGCAGTTGGTACAATTTGTTGATGTGTCAACATAAACATGGTACTAATAAAATTGCTTTATTCATATGTTTGCATAACTACTGTATGTATCTTTGTTATATTTGAACCACTGTAAAAACTGACCAATAAAACAATCTAGAAACCAAGCAAAAAGCCTATGTCTAATTCCCACAGAGTCTACCAACAGACTCAATACAAAATATCCCCGTGTTCAGAATCCCCGGTGTATGCCAGTCTCCCGGTGAGAGTAACATTCAAAGATGCATTAACTAATGTCTTCGCACGATTTTCTTATATACCGTCCCATATATTGAAACTATTCAGGTCAACGCATCGATAGGCCTATTCAATAGTTGTCAAATTGCATACTTTATTCCGTTATTAATTTATATTTCAATTTGAAATTGGATATTCATAGATCACTGCGTATAATTATTGTTGGAAAACTTATTGAAATCTCAAATGAACTCAGGGCTTATATGAGATGTCGATCGAAACTTGGATTAAGTAAGAACATAATTAATAGTAAACTATTTGATATATTTTGTTTGTAAGGTGTTTCCTTATATATATTTACTTGTTTATACACCCGTTGTCGGGCATTTGTTGATTTACATTTATACATAGTTTACATTACTACCATATCAACCCTTATTTGTAAATAGTTTTATCTTTGAAGTGTATACTTGTTCTAACCAGCACTATTTTATACGGCAGTTTGCAGATGGATTCGGAAATCTTTACAAGGAATGACGTCGTTTGAAAATGACCCTAAACCTGGTCGACCGGTGAGTAACACAGCACAATCAGCACTTACGAAAATCAAAGAACTGATTGCAAGTGAGGGAATTAGTGAAACTTATGGGTATCTCGAGGAAAAGTTCACTTCATTAACAAAAAAACGTTCAAGTTAAAAAAATATCAGCTAGATGGATACCTCATTCTCATTTGTTGACGAAAGAACAGACGGAAACGCGTATAAATTTAGCCAAAGAAACTGTTGAAACGTTATCTAAAATTTTACGGACGTACATTTAACTGGTGACGAAACGTTGACATACCTTTGTGAGTCACATCGTAAAGAAAGTAAAAAAAGAAGCAAATCGACCATACATAGCCAAGAGAACAGTTTTCGAAAGGTCATGTATGCTTTTTTCTCGCTATCCATGGACCCGCATTCAATCTGCAGTACTAAAGGCCCGGTAAAGAGGTCACTGCTATGTGACATATTTAAAACAAATAATTAAACAATCAAAATATTAACCTTCTTCACGACAATTTACCACCCCATAAGGCCGCACTTGTGACTGAGTTCTCAACTTTGAACAGGTGTCACGGCTACCATATGCCCCCTATTCCCCAGACCCAACTAGCCTCAAGCCAACTAGGGCAACACCCAGCTAGACTCAAGCCCACTTAGCCCAATAAATTACGAAATACCTCTGGCGTTGATCATAGACTGTTTTGATTGACAGCCAGTGTTTATATAATATTCTAGTAATTTATAAATTATTGTTTACATCACGTGATACATCATATGACTCATTCAAGGCTATTGGAGTATTCTAAAGCTTATATGACCATCATATGATTGTTAAAGTTATTTAAAAAGACACGCCCCTCTTATTTTTATTGCATGTTTCAGCTTTTTTGGCATTTTATTGTTTTAGTTTTATTTTTCCATGTTACTCCCGAGAGTAAGGGAGTATGCCACGCTACGCCCCTGAAAGTGTCGCATTATTTGTAGGGTGAACGCAGCTGACGACACGAAAACAACAAAACGACGTCATGATGTGATTTTTTCTCTTACAAATTGCCGCCGTATAGAAGGTAAATTGACAACATTAAAGTGAAACTGTCACATCGTAGGCGTGTTATTGTTCTAGATCATATGCGATGCTTGCTTGTTTTCAAGACAAACGTCTAGAACAGTTCTTCTAAAAAAAAAAGACGTTTGCCGAGATTCTGGTATCGTTTCTGATTGACTGATAGAGATGCACCGTCTATCGAAGATATACAAAACGACAGAAAGACACGAAATTAATACATAAAGTTTTACAAAGAGTGAAAATTCTTCATTGTATCGACTAAGATTATCCCATGGGATTGACATTGGTCAACTTTCTCGCCTCTCAACGCTGCGGGTTCGAATCCCACTGGGAGCTCAACTTGTAAGTAAGGAAGTGTCGATTCTTACGGATGGCGGTAGTTATACAGTACGGGTTCTACCCAGGAATAAGTGGGCGGTCTGCCTCCACCACAAAAATCAGCCGTCATACATAGAATAAAATGTGCTGAAAAATGAGGTTAAACACCAAACACACGTGACATTGGTGTTGGTCACATGACATTGGTGTTGGTCAAATCAAAAATCTGGACTACTTCACCATATGGCTCGGCATGCAGGCCGTGGCCTTCTAGTATACATTGAAGGTATCGATAATGTGCCAAATCGGGATATTGTTCATTCTATAGTTTATGACTATGGAGCAGTTTTAATTAATGTTTGTATAAACAGGAACTTTGTATAAACACGAATTTACAAAAAATAAAAACACAGTTAAACATAAGATCAAAAAAGCATACAAAAAATAAAAACTACCTCCAAGACATTTTGGGGATAAACTCCAACAACACAGACGATAACACTAATAAGTCAACCTGTTCTAGGAAAAAACTATATTTTCTACTGAAAAATTCAAAACAGGACTCATGAGGAATCGCCCCACTTGAGAAAAATGGTACCCTTTTCACCAACAACAAGGAAAAGGCCAATATTCTAAACTCCCAGTTCCAGTCCGTATCCTCCCCCAACTGCACCCTTTGATTTGAGCAAGCTATGCCAAAAAGTAGTCTCCAATGAATCCGACAATGGGAAAATTGACCCCAAAACAATCCCAAATGAAGACAAATGTCAATTCCCAAATATGCCCGACATCACTATCTTCACAAATTGTATACTGAAATTACTTGCTAACCTTAATCCATCTAAAGCAGCTGGCCCAGATGCCATAAAGCCAATTGTTCTAAAAGAACTGAGATGCGAAATAGCGCCAATAATACGTACAGGTCATCATTTTCGAACGGTCCTTTGACCAAGGCACTATCCCATCCGAATGGTGAAAGGCAATGGTATGTCCCTTACTCAAAAAGGGAAACAAGGGTTGTGCTGCCAACTATAGACCCATACCATTGACATGCATTCTTTGTAAACTTATGAAACACATAGTTGCTTCCACTCTCGCAAGGAAGGCAGACTGACCTCATATTACTAGATTTCAGTAAAGCGTTTGATAATGTCACACACTTGAAGTTACTGCACAAACTACTTATGCATGGAGTCACGGGAAGGACGCAGACGGTCATTATTGATAAAGAATCCTCCACAGAAGTCCCCGTGACAACTGGAGTTCCCCAGGGATCTGTATTAGGACCTGTCCTATTACTACTCTATATCAATGACCTCCCTGAAAATATCAAACCCATGTCCGTCTGTTTGCTGATGATACAGCCGTCTATATTACCATCTCTAACCCAGAGGATGGCGCTACTCTCCAAAGGGACCTAGACACATTACAAGTTTGTGAGAAAAAGTGGGATATGGAATTCAACCCTGACAAATGTCAAGTCATGCACATCACAAGGTCCAGAAACCCCATTCCAACCAAATACTCCCTCCATGGGCAAACCATTGCAAGCGTTCACGCTGTCCTCAAGCAACCCCTCAGACCGACACGACACGACACAGCCACCCACTCTCGTACTGTCAAATCCACACCAACTTTAAATTCTACAAGTATTCTTTCTTCCCAGTGGATGTCGTTCAATGGAACCGGCTTCCATCCAGCTTGGTTATGCTGCCAACCTTAGACAAATTCAAGATGGCGGTAAGATCTCTAGATCATCCCATGCCGTAGACAGCAAATACTGTTTTAACCCTTTTACCTTATTTCACACTACTAAACATGACACTTTGTCCTTTCCTTTCACACTTTTGCTTTTATCTCACTAATATGCACTGACACGCACCTGCATGTAATCCTCGAGAGTGGGTACTGCAGTATCTGAAGTTAGATAAATAGACTCTTGCCTATGAACTTGTCGTTATTTTAAGAAAAAAAGATTGGAGACAAACATCAAACGTTACCACCGTCCTCTCAGGATGTATATTGTAAGATTGAAATATCACAACATAAAAGGGTTTGAAAATAGAGATACATCCTTAGAAAAGTAATGGTGAGAAGTCATTTGTTAATATTAATATCCAATCACTATTTATGTCGTGTCTGATTAGTTTTTACTGCGGGGACTTGCCATCTGGCTTTTCATTATATTTAGCTATGCATGCATCAAGCTGCATTTTGATTGATAATAAATTTTATAGTGCAACCTTTGCGCTATTGCTTTTATATTTTAGGAGAAGAGGCTGATATGAATTTTTAGAGTATAAGACAAAATCACCAACTGTTAAAACATAAACAAAAAGCAAAAACTGCAAAATCTTGCATACCTCGACATAATCCAACCTGACTAAAATCTGATATTTTGACAAATATTTACATAACAAACATATATGTTGATGTATTATGTCGCAATAAGTTATTATTTACAGAATAAGTGTTTGTTAAATAAAAACAAAATGAAAAAAATAAATAAATTATCAACAGAATTTTGTCCAGTTATGCCAAAATGAGCAAGGAGATTTTTTCCGTGTGGATTTATAATAATAATAATTATAATAACAATAATAACAATAATATATAATAATAATAACAATAATAATGATAATCGAATAGAAATGGGCTATTTTCCCCTACTTATAATGCCCATTTACAACAAAAAAGGAGGGACTATTTTTTACTACAAGAACTACATTCTACAGCTCGTAGGTTTACATGTAATTGGTGGTGGTGGTAAACCTTGAAGAATATTACAATTACTAGATATCAATTAATATGAATTACAGCATAACTGAATCAATAGCATATTTCAGATATGTAATTTGTATACGTATCATACATGTTTGACTTATATGATGTGCAGGTACACATACTCTCGCATTGTTTTGAATTATATCCGCCTGTATTGCAAAAAAACATTGCAAAGTTTGTGCCGAATAAAGAATTGAAACTGATATCATTAAACGAAGCACGCGCACGCGCACGAACGCACGCACACACACACACGCGCGCGCGCACAAGTCAAACTCGTCATATTTAGAGATCTCCGATAAAACGACAAACGTATCACTTAATACAAGTATAACCCTGATTAAGGGACAGACCAGTAGAAATTATTAAATAACTTCAGTTAGATTTAATAGTTCGCGATATAACTTGCAGGATGTGTTAAATATGTGTTATATTTTAACAACACATTAAATTCATTTTTAGATTAACTTTAAAGAAAACAAGTATTTTCCTAATTTTGGATGAAACAAAAGTGTACATTTAGTTTTCCCTTTCAAAAACAACTTTCGCATGAGAAGTGTCTTTTTTTCGCAACCGATTTCGAAAAGTAAGGCATTTTTATTGTCCACTACACTGTTTCACTGATATATTAATTATTAAGGCACTAATCAATTTGTGTTTCTGAAAAGTAAAAAAAAAAGTGCGAATAATAACGGTCCAGAAGAGATACATCTGATGCGCATAAAACATTTCGTTCGACTTTTGTTACATTTCTGTGTCGTCATTAGCATCCGAGCGGCGGCAGAGACAAGTCAGTGCAATGAAGTTTCTTCAACTTCTGGTGGCGGTTGTGATTGGAAAATATTGCGAGGGTTCTAAAACGAGATCCATATTGTATAAAAGGAAATCAGAAATCGTATCTGAACCGTCAACTAATTCGTTGGTTTGCGCTGCGAAGCTCTCGTCAATAAACAATCCGGCCATAAAATCGAATGATAGGACATGCAAGAGTGTGCAGTTTGACTGGCTGTACAATCCGCTAATGGCTGCAACATTGGACTATTTCGTAAGGAAGACTTCCGTGACTACTCACAGTCCACCGGTACGTACGTATTTATTTAGACATAATATATCTAAGGATAATATTGACGAAATGATGGTTTGATTCGTGCCGGAAGTGAGGAGTCAAATGTTTATGTGATGTTTGTCAAAGTACGCTGTATACATGTACTGTGTTTTATCAGAACACAACAGAATATATTCTTTAATTATGCTTAAACACATGTCTCTAGTCATCTAAATACATATTACAATTTTTATTATGTGACAGGTAAAAAAAAAAAAAAAAATTGTGAAAATACAAACACACAATTCACGAAAGCACACACGCACAAACACACACACCTTTATCTGTAAAACAACAAAAATAAAAACCTAATTTTAAAAAAACCATTGCAAAACAGTGTGATATTTGACCTTTATTTCTTCTTGGTAGACCCTTTTTGAAATTGTTATTACTATCAAAAGAAATATATACTGGCATTGCTACAATGCAACAGTATATGCTAAGGGCGTCATAAGGATGTATTTGGTGTATTGTATTTTGCGTTCTAAAAAACATTTTGGCATTGCTACAATGCAACAGTATATGCTAAGGGCGTCATAAGAATGTAATTGGTGTATTGTATTTGCCTTTGACTTCCTTATAAATCTGCATGATAAAATAGTTATAAATAACTATAACCCACCTAATGTAATTACACATGGTGGCAGTGAACAGTTTGTTGCGTTGTGATGCACATGCTAACGCACACGCATCCCTTACATGTGAACAATTGGATTCCTGTGCTGATATGTCCTTTTAGCATGTCGCGCTACAAAGGTGAATAAGGTAATCAATATGTAACGCGTGTAGAGGATTTGACCAGAATGAAGCGAGGTCGTCCATCATGATGTAAAATGTTTGGTAGGAAGAATTGATGGTAAAAAATGGGAAGAAAGTGTCTGGTAAGAAAAAACGTCGTGGCATGTTTACGTCTTTGTGGCATTTTTTTTTAAAATATTTTTTTAACACACGTGGCTTGATTTTTTATTATGTTAAACTTTTTTCCTAGTTCCTACCCAGATATAATGCTAGTTTCTCTCAGCTATTTTACCTTGCTTGTTTCAGATTGTTATCACCTCAAAGTTCCGTATGCTATTACCATGGCTATCTGAGGAAGGCAATCGCATAGACATGCTCGTTTCAGTTCTAACAGACTGGCAGACGTAAGTATTGATAAAAACGAATTATGTCCCCGGACATTTAATTGATTTTTTTAGATTTCGTCACAAGTATATGCTGAATATTAAAAGCGTCATAGAGCTTGTGGTTTAAACACCCATATATCACGCACCTGACCGTGGTATTCCATTAGGCGGTTAATGACTTTTACGTAATGACACTGATAAGGGCCACAGGTTTGTATCTTGGTTAACACTCCCATCTCCACCCACCAACAAACCCTCTCTGACACACACATACATATGTAGCAACGAAATCATACGTATTACCCAGGACACACACTCCCCTCATACACACACGCATACACATATACACTTACAGCAACTTGAAACTGAATAAATCATACGTTTACAACTTATCGATCAATTATTATTTCGGTTTATTTGGTAATATATTTGGGTCTATATTAGATTTACACAATCTGGAATTATATATCTTAAGTTGCTTTTGTATTTGAAGCTGACATCGTCGTAATATAACTGAAACATTGGTATCCGCGGACACTATGGCCGGCGTTGACACCATTGCCTCCTACACATGTATGTAAACTGGACGGTACCTTGTATCGGAGTCAATCCTCCGAACACGTTAAAGAACCACACGAATATATTCGATAATAAGAGTAAGTCACGTTCCTGGACTCCTATGTACCCTTCCGTTATCTCTGTGGCGGCTCTAAATAATTAACATATATTGATGAATCGTTAAACCATATGCAATTTAATTTCTTTATTTAGTCAACAGTGTACCACTCACTAAGTTAAAATGCCACTTTCCATTCCCTCTGGGGCGGTTCTGAATAACCAATAATGTGTCAATGAGCCGTTAAACAAGATTCAGTTCAATTCAATTTCCTTATTTAGTCATTATATTACCACTCACTATTTAGAGTTATAATACCACATTCCACTTTCTTTTCTGATGCGGCTCTAAATAATATATTATGTATTAATGAGCCGTTATACAAGTTTCAGTTCAATTCAATTCAATTTCCTTATTTAGACATTATTTCATCACTCAGTAAGTTATAATACCACTCTCCATTCTCTCTGGGGCGGCTCTGAATAACCTATAATGTGTTGATGAGCCGATAAGCATTATTCAATCATTATATTACCACTCATTAAGTTATAATACCACCTTCCACTTTCTCTGGGGCGGCACTAAATAATCTATAACATATTGATGAGCCGTTAAACTAGATTCATTACAATTCAATTCAATTTCCATATTTAGTCAATATTTCACCACTCAGTAAGTTATAATACAGCATTCCCATTTATCTGGGATTACTCTAAATAATGAACTTTCAACAATATTCAATTCAATTCAATTTACCTGCACCTTAATAAGTTCTCCTTATTTAATCATTATTTCACAACTCACTAAGTTATACTACCACCTTGAACAATATTCAATTCAATTCAATCCCCCGCTCCCCCCCCCCCCCCCCCCCCCACCCTACCCCCACTCAATAAGTTAACCTTCAACTTTCTCTGGTGCGGCTCTAAATAACATATAATGTGTTGATGAGTAGTTGTGCAATATTCAATTCAATTCAATTTACTCATTCTCCACCCAATATGCTATAACACCACCCTACACTAGATCACATAACGTTGAGATGCCTCCTGCGGACACTTTGGCCTTGCGGAGACTATGGCCTCCTAGGCCTAATATAGACGCAGTCTAGTGTGCATCTTTGTCCGAAGTAGTAGTGTAATGAAATGTTGTTACTATCACGATTAAATGAGTTTTTGAAAGAAAACATTGTTTCGGCCTGACGAGAGTCGTCATGTAAGTTATTCCATTCGCGAATGACAGAGGGGAAAAAAGAGTCGTAGTGATAGTTTGCATGGTGCATGGGCATTAATAGTTTGGATGTTCATGGTATTTCTTAGGTTGTATCTAGAGATGTTACCGACAGAAGTAGGAACCAAATCAGAGAGGAAAGTTGCGGTTAAATGGTTTACCATTCTATAAAACATGATGAGTGTGTGTTTACGGCGCCTGTTTCCAAGAGTTTCCCATCCGATTCTCTGTAAAGGTTGTCAATGGAGACAAGTTTCGTTGCTCCAGTTACTATTCGTGCAGCCTCATTTTGTATTTTATCTAACTCATATTTTTCGTATTGTGTGCAGTTATTGAATAGAATATCACCGTATTCTAATATAGGTCTAATATATGACTTATAGATAGTATCTAGTGGAACTCTATCTAGTTTAAATTTGTTTTCGCATGATATTAATCCTTTGCCATGCTTTAGATTTGGTATATTCAATGTGCTTGTGCCAGGATAGATCATTTGACAGATAGACACCGAGATGCTTATGGTCTTGGACTTCAGGTATCATTTGATCGTACGTGAATAAAGGCGGGTGGTTTATGAAATTAACTTTGCCTGAAATAAGGACAGATTTGGTTTTGTCTGGATTAAATGTAACAATCCATTGATCTGCCCATTGTGATATTTTTAGTAGATCAGAATTAAGTGTTTTGCAGCAGCGATAAGATTATCTGCAACAATAAATAGGCCCGTGTCATCCGCGAAAAGACGAATGTTTGAATTGATGTCTATAACACTATAGGAATAAAAGTGGCCCTAAGATGGATCCTTGGGGAACACCGGCTTTAATGTCATTCCATTCCGATTGGATACCAGGTAAGACAAGGCGTTGTTTTCTGTCAGTAAGATAACTTTGGAACTACCCAAGTAAGACAAGGCGTTGTTTTCTGTCAGTAAGATAACTTTGGAACCATTTTAATAGATTTCCTGTGATACCAGCAGCCTTCAGTTTTGCAATAATTCCCCCGTGCCAAACACAATCAAAGGCTCTGCTGATATCACTGAAAATCCCCCCTTTTTTCCCTTCCAGAATCTAGAGCTTTACAGAAGAAATTATATAAGTATACAAGCTGGTTAATTGTTGAGTCACCTGGTAAAAGAAGCTAAATACGTGTTTAAAAATCTTTTTTTTCTAAAACCTTTTCAGCACAGCTAAGAAGTGCTATAGGTCTGTAGTTGGACACGATTGATTGGTCACCAGTTTGAAAATTGAACAAATATGGGCTTCCTTCCAAGATAATGGCACAAGGCTGGCCCTTAGGGAATGATTAAATAAAGAACACAAAGGTTCAGATAGTTCGATGGCTAGTTCTCTAAGAACACGATTGTTAATTGTATCGGGACTTTTCATAGTGGTAGGGTTTCAAGAATTTGTTTTACCTCAATCGGACTTAGAAAAATGGAACTGAGGGTGGAATCGTTAACAGCGGATAAGATGGGAGGTCCTGTATGAGCATCATTTATTAAAGTTTGTTCTCGAAAAAAATATTTTAAAAGGTTTGCTTTCTCATAGTCGTCTGTTATAATAGACCTATTTGATTGCAGCGGGGGTACGGATTATTTTCGATTTGAAAATATAACATATTTTAAGGTTGAATTTGTTTAGAAGTTGTAAAATAATACGCCGTCAATCTCCAACTGAAAATAAAACAAATGTGTCACAGTAAACAAGGGAACATATATTTTGTAATTTAAATTTCAGATGAAACACTGATAGACATACCCACCATAGTTTCTGCATTTCAGTATAACCATTCAGCTAGTTAACGAGTTTGCAAACGACAGTGTCAACATTCGAGGGGTAATGGACAAACAAGCGAATTTGGTTACCTTTGACAGCTTTGACGCAACTTGGACAACACAGGGAAGTCAACAGCTACCGCCCTTCGTAACTGGAGATGTGTATAAGCTGTCGCTGTATTCGACATTAGGTTATATCCAGGTGTGTTAACTCATTGGTCTGCAAATAACGGTTACATATGCTATGAAAACTGGAGATCTTGTGCATCTTCGTACACAATACAAAAGGGCTTAGCGATATGTACTTGTTCGTGAGAAATATATTTCGATTTACCATTTTGACCGCTGACTTCTGTGGACTGCTGTTCGACAGTGTTTACACATGTACACGAATAGCTAGAGGGTGTAGGAGAACACCGTGTGCCAATTTCAGCAAATAAAGGCTATCTATAAAGTTTGGTTAAGTTACAGGTTAAATTTTTATGAAAGGGCGCATAATTCTGCCAAAATGAAAGTCAGAGTTATTGGTCATGTTTAACGACGTTTCTTAGGTTAAGATGAAGATTTGTACGAAGTTTTATAAACAAATGTCAAATACTTTTCAAGTTATGGCCAATGTTAGGTTGCAGGTTAAAGTGTTACGGACGACTGACGACGGCGGACAACAGACTAGGGACAAAGTGATCCCTAAGTGTCTGCCATGCTAAACTGGTGACACAAAAAGCCTTGAAGGATAATTAATTGTGTAACGTACCACATACGTGACATTTCCACCCTTGACGAAACAAGCTTCACGAACAGTGTACATATGGTCATACTACACCAATTCATTTTCCATAGGCCTACCTTATAGCTCTAAGCTCTGTACTGAGTTCCCTAATATAGGAAGCTATATTTGTTATAACTTTTTTTGAAAGACCTATCTTAGTTTTATCAAAAGAACATACAGAAGCCATACATTGAGTATGTTTTGAAAAAGCTGTTTGGGTCGGATGGTGCTGACCCACCTACTTGCATGTAGAAACATGAGGAAATGTAAAATATACTTCTTTCTTTGATTATGCAACACATTATGAATACATTGCAAAAATGTATGATTTAACCTTTATAAGTACTCTTCAAAAGTTGAGGGGCGTCCGTGGCCGAGTGGTTAACGTCTCTGACTTGATATCACTTGCCCCTCACCGCTGTAGGTTCGATCCCTCAGGGGCCTAGGAATCTTTATGTGAGGAAGCTATCCAGCTGGCTTGCGGAACGTCGGTGGTTCTATCCAGGTGCCCGCCCGTGCATGAAAATTGCCCGGAGGGGCACCTGGGGTCTTCCTCCACCAGTGGAAGCTGGAAAGTCGCCATATGACCTTAGCTGTTGGTGCGACTATAAAATCCAATTCAATCAATCAATCAAAAGTTGTATTTTAATTTTTTAGCAAGATTTTTTGGTTTGTTTACCTTGACAAAATTAAGAGATTCTGTGTGATAGCTCCGAATTTACCCTGGAACTTTTTCCCTGCCCGCTGATTGGTTGGTAATTGGTGTAGTCTGATCATATATACAACTAACTATTCGTAACTGATGTAAGAAAAGGACTATTCATAATATAGAAGAGAGAAACGAGCGCACCAAACAATAAACACGTATGTATAAATCCACACACGTGACACATTTGTTTTACTTTCAGATGGAGATTGACGGCGTATTATTTTACAACTTTCCCCACCGGCTTCCAGTCACAGTCGCTAGGCAGTTAAATCTAATTGTGAATCCACGGGGCAAAATGCTTCTCCACCGTCTGGCATTCGTCGGTCAGTAACATAGTGTAAGTCGTGTAAGTCAGTCTTTTTTGCAATCGTAAATGCTCTCTTTAACATATACTAAAGGAAAAAAGAAACGCTACTCGGCTATTTCCGCTATATATCGTATGTATAATATGCTGCTGCCAATCGAAACGTACATGGCTGCATTAGACCTATCCTTTCAGAAAAAATACTAAAACAACACATAACACACCAAATGGCTTCGCTTCAAAGTTTCATTATTGCCAGAATAAGCGTTTGGCTCAAGCACGTGAGTAAACTTTGGACGTAAACGTGTTCAATCTCTATATATATTAAATACAGTACTGAAATGGCTAAAATGTTCAAACCGGAAAATTCAACATTTCAAAATGTCGTGTTACAAAGTGTACAGTAAGTAAAAAGTCTACAACGGCACATTTCTTTACCAAACATCTTGGGATTTCTCTGATATATTAAGTGTGCGGTAAATACGTTATTTACCGGAAATTCCCGAGGCCTAAATTAAAATATTGTTTGTTTACCCTTTACCTACCAAACAAAAAATCACTGGGTAGGTAAATTATTTTATTCTATTTGATAAAACTATATTTTCTTGCATTTTTTTTAAAATGATATATTTAAACATGTATCTACTCTATGATGTATGTTGTGTGCTTGTAATTAATTAGTGTGTGCTATTACAATACATAACACTAAGGTTGGCTGCTTTTACATGTAACAATTTCCTATACGTTTGTATTGCTTGTAACAATCGTCGAAGAAAATAATTTTAAAAAAAAACGTATTTTTTGGAAACGCAATGAAATATTTTGGGTCGGGGCTAAAGATTTGTGTCGTTAGGTAAAGGGCAAACAAATATTTTACTGTAGGCCCGAGTTGAGTTTCTTTTTTCCTTTCGTATAGTTGTACAGTCTCGTCATAGTAAAGCCGTATATACAATAAAACATTACACGTGACTTAGCTATGCCATTCTAAAAGAATTATAAGAGACTACATGAAATTTATTTTACAACAATAAAATGACAAATGTAACTTATGTAATTGGTCCTGGACCTATTGCACCAGCCGTATCATCGGACTCACAAATTAGTGATCAATTCCCCAAAAGGATCAATCTCAAGTTAAAACCACGGTTATATTATATTAGGGCAGTCACCACATATAATACTAGTATACCATAGGAGACATGTCCTTGGTACGTTCATAAAATAGTCTGAAACAAATCAAAGTCATTCGCTAACGTTGTGTTCTTCGAGATAAATAATTTTCAACTAAAACATGTCTTATATAAATGCAAGTGTTCTATCTATTTAACAAGAGTTTTATTCAATCCATATTCGGCACAAACATTACAACGTTTTTCGCCAATACAATACAGACGGACGTTTTAGTTCAATATTACATGACTAGATCGACTTATATTTCTGCGAATTATTGAAGATGGGCTGTGAAAGAAAACACAATAATAAAAATAGTTTATATTTATTGGAATAAACTGGCCATGGCTTCAGCATAATATAACAAGAAACATAATGTGCATAACAAATGTGCAGTCACGATACTTATAAACAATTTTGAAAATTGGTCATAGCTCAGACCAAGTTTTGAAGTGAATGAAAAGTGTACTCAGAGAACCCTGGGTTCAGATGTTCACCAAGCCAGATATTTAAAATTTAGTTGCTTTCCTTCAAGTCGTCTCGTAAAATAATTACTACACACTGCTGTGACCGCGACATACTGCCTACACTGCTGAATATACAGCGCTGAAGACACGACGGTAGGAACGCGATTCTTAAAGACATGTAACTGTCCGCATAAACTCAACACCACCATTTCTATATTTCACCGAAGTATGTGTACGAAATGATAATTATTTTCTTTCTTTTTTTTTCAGGCCTGAGTCTCTAGATTGGAGTAAAGTTCCAATGCGTGGATACTGTTTTATTTAAATCTTATATTGAGAGATCGACTTGTATTTGAGGGAAGTATGTGTAACAAATAAATATATGAAGCCTTTACAGCTACCGTGCAGATAAGCAAGCCATTCTTGAGAACATTGCGTATGGGTCGATTTCGGGTCGAAAAGTCCGCTGTTATTAGTCATGATCATCTTTGACGCTTGATTGTAAATAAAAACGTTTACCCTTTGTGTGCAGATAACAAGTTGAAACCGGAACCACATGTCCGTAATTATTAGGATTGTTGTTGTTGTTGTTGTTGTTATTATTATTCAGATAATGGGTGTTATATCTGTCTATGGGCTGCCGTGACTCATGTAAGTGGCAATAAGCATGCTTTACAACTTGAATTCCTAGAGAACTCATCCGAAAATCTTGAATGGTATAAACACATATTTTTTAATGTTGAAAGGTTACCATTTCACTTGCTGAAATGACGTTTTCGTAAACCATTCTACTAAAAAACAATGTAGCATGTAATCATTACTATTATATGTATATTAGCTACGTAACATTCACAAGCCTCAATAGCGCAGTTGATCGAGGCGCCGTGTTAGTGACCAGGAAGATAGGGTTAAAGCCTGCTGATATCCCCTTTTTTTTCTCTTTTTTTTAAATTTTCATTGGTTTTCATTATTGCTGATGGCAGGGCTTTATATGACGTTTAATTATCAGCCCAGTTGATGGTAAGGTAGCAACAGTTCCTTTACATTTTTAACTTTGATAACGCAATCTTATAATTACACATGGTAACAGTCTACAGTTTATATGTGTTATAATGCACGCTCTAACGCACACGTATCCCTTACATGTGAACAATTGTATTTCTGTGGTGATGTATACTTCTAGCACGTCGTGTTACAAGGTAATTGTAATCAATATGTAAGGCATTTCAAGGTATTTGAACAGAAAGAAGCGAGGTCGCATTTAAAATGCTTGGTAGGAAGAACTGATGGTAAAAATCGGGAAGAATGTAAGAAAAAACGGTCGTGGCGTGTTTATGTCTCCATGACAACATTTATTGTTTTCAATATTGTTTTAACACTCGTGATTTGATATATTATTATGTTAACTTCTTGTCTCTCGGCAGCTATTTTACGCTTGCGTAAAACCTTGCTTGTTATTATTATTATTAGTAGTAGTATTATTGTTATTATTATGTTATATTATTTTTGACTCTCCGGGTCGAAAATATAAAAGGTCGAAAAATCCTTCGGACAGATTACAATAACAGGTGCGGATCCAGGATTGAGTTTGGTGTTTGGGTCGTATAGCACCGCGTTGTTAATGTTTAACGTTTTAATTCACCATACCTTTTGAGTGAACTTGGAAATAAAATCCCGTGAGTGCAATATGAATGCTGAACGATCGAAGTATGAACGGAGCTTTTTTTATTCACGCAAATAAGCCGCTGTGTGCATTTTTGTTCACGCAAAAAGAATGATGTTCTATTTGTATATTTACGCAAAATGATAGATTTTGCATTTTTATCAACGCTTCACACTCAAAACGAATGCGAACACCGAAATGCACTTTGAAAAATGTATGTGTGTTCTACTTTTTCGTTATTTATATGACTGTAACAGCAGTCATGTAATAGACAGAATAAGATCTCGTCGAGTTGGTTGATTTAAACATCGAGATGGGCGTATGGGCCCATCGAGGTGTTTAAACCAACCAACGAGACCATACTCTATTTGTTTTGTAGCATGTCTATTTCAGCTGTCTGCCATAATCTAACTTCCAATAACTGGTAGTTAGCGTACACCATTTATTCTGGCAGGTGTTATTTTCAATTATACGATTTACACCTGTGCAAATGAAAAAGGAATTTCAGTGACCATGCTACAATTCCTCATTATTATTCCTGATCAGTTAGTTAAACACAGGTGGGAGGTCCGCGAGGTTGGCGGTCCGCAAGTTGGCGGTCCGCAAGAACCTGTCAAAATTAAGAAACACAGGTCATCAAATAACCTGTCAAGAACTCACATCCTATTGACACCGTTTGTTTCCATGTTTGGTATAAGGTATCAAAATAATTGTAAAAAAAAATTCGTTATCAATAAAATATATCGTAATAGTTTCGTTTCGGCAAGGAACACGTGGTATTATGTTAAATACATCGTCTATTAACCACCATTTAGTCCATTTTTGACTCATGAAAAAAAATCAGTGTTGTATATAGAACGGCTTTATGTTGATTTGCCTGTATTTCGTACTATTTATGGATGCTTTCTTATGCTTGAAGAAAAAAAAGATTTTATCTTTATACTTTTTTTTGTTATTATTGACGATTCTGCTGGTGTATATAATCAATGGTTCAGAATTGAAATGGGTTGTGCATCATATACCTATCAATAATTATGTACCTTCATTTTCTTACAGTGGAATGCAAAAAACGTGTATCACCTCTAGAGGTTTTTTGAATCCGTATCACTATGCTACTAAGAATAGATTCCGTATCACTATCCTTCTTAAAATAGAACCGGGAAATTCCTAATAATGTTAGCATTTACACCAATATCCAAGAGAACGTCAAGACGACGTTACAACAAATACGTCAATGAACTTTAACTTGTAAACTGTAGCTACACCCCCAAATATATTAAGATCATATTTTTAGGGGGTATATAATAAAAGGATCATTACTAGAGTAACGTGTTCTGGAAGTTTGTATCACCTCTCGTAGGTAAATGCCAGATCAAGGATCACACTCGAGGCTCCGCCTCTCTTGAGATCCTTGATCTGGCAATTACCTACTCGAGGCGATACAAACTTCCAAAACACGTTACTCTAGTAATAAGTCTATTACATTGGGCCAGCAACCTCAAAGGAAGAACACATGAAGGGTAAACCGTCCCATCAGACATGTGGAGCGAACCCACGCGATTCAGGTCTGAAGCTCTAAAGCCCAAGGCCTTATCCACAAAATTATCGAAGCAGCTGAACAATGGTTTTGATATTAAAATCAAAATTAAATGCAGTCTGTTAAACAAATACATCAAAGATCATTCAATATGACGTGTATTTGTCAAAGGTACCTGTGCTTGACCTCTGTATAATCAATGATTTCACATAAACATCAAAGATCATTCAATATGATGTGTAAGTATTTGTCAAAGGTACCTGTGCTTGACCTCTGTATAATCAATGATTTCACATAAACATCAAAGATCATTCAATATGATGTGTAAGCATTTGTCAAAGGTACCTTGCTTGACCTCTGTATAATCAATGATTTCACATAAACATCAAAGATCATTCAATATGATGTGTATTTGTCAAAGGTACCTATGCTTCACCTCTGTATAATCAATGATTTCACATAAACATCAAAGATCATTCAATATGATGTGTATTTGTCAAAGGTACCTATGCTTGACCTCTGTATAATCAATGATTTCACATAAACATCAAAGATCATTCAATATGATGTGTAAGCATTTGTCAAAGGTACCTTGCTTGACCTCTGTATAATCAATGATTTCACATAAACATCAAAGATCATTCAATATGATGTGTATTTGTCAAAGGTACCTATGCTTGCCCTCTGTATAATCAATGATTTCACATAAACATCAAAGATCATTCAATATGATGTGTATTTGTCAAAGGTACCTATGCTTCACCTCTGTCAAAGGTACCTATGCTTCACCTCTGTATAATCAATGATTTCAAAGAAACAAGCAATGTCTCTACACGTTAGAGGTCATGGAAATAGTCGTAGAAACTCAGTCATATAGGTATATATGAGTGTTTATATAAGGATATATGAGTGTTCATATAGGTATATATGAGTTTTTATATAGGTATATATGAGTTTTTATATAGGTATATATGAGTGGGTATAAAAGTCTAACAGGAAATGTACACTTCACAAAACACAGAAAACAAACAACAGTTACCATGTTAATAAGAAGCAAGACTTGTAACATCAAAAACACAAACGGGTTAACAACAGGGTTACTGGTCGTGTACCAGTTATCGTCATTCACCAGATTTCGTCATTATCAATAAAACGATTGATGTTGTGGTTATTTTTCGAGCCCAATTTACAAATCACTACACAGTATCAGCAGACGATTGGAGAGCCAAAAATATTTTAGAAATGTTAACATACACTCTCAAACCAACCCATTAACCTATATAAATACCGTTACAAAGCACAATCGTGGAATCACACGGTAATGCGCATGCGCAGGAAAATATCCGCCCAACTAAAAGCATGCTAACATTTTCAGCCAAGGGAGACAACGAGTACACGTCAATCAATTTAAATGTGTGAACAGTTATTTCCCTTTAAATTATGAACGTCGAAGTCAGATGGTACAGTTAAGAAAATATTTTAAATTGTGGATATAAATTTGTTCAAAATATTTATTTTGTGTAATCAAATGCAATGATATATTTATGTTTCGATTAATAACTACACAAGTTTTCATCATCCCAAACATGGGTTAGTCGGTATTAAACTGAAGATGACGATAACTACTACATTCAGCTCAGACGACCGGCCCATTTCAGTCTATATTTAGTAACGGTCACGTGACACTTGTTACTGAGAATAGAAACAATGTGAACACAGAATATTTACGGCAAAGTGGTAAGCTTCTCTACCGGCAAATATGTATATTAAAGAACCAACATAAAATTGACGATATCTGGTATACAGCCAGTATCGCCTTGGCATGGTTAGTGGCAAAAAGGCCGCTGGGAGTTCTAGGGTGCATCAAACTTCATTCTTACCCTATTGTCATCCCAATAAAACTGTTAAATAAAGATATCCTCGCCGAGTTATATTCTCTAACAAGATAGCATGAATAGGTAATAAAAGTATAACACACAGATGATCATGTCTATAGGGGATCTTACATGAGTACTCATTTATTATTGAATTTATTAAACGAGTTGGCAACATTATATAATGCGAGGCTCTTGCCGAGCATTATATCATTTTTGCTAACGAGTTTAATAAATTCAATAATGAATAAGAACGAATGTTAGATTCTATCTATCACATAACTCACATATCGACTTTTATTGCATTTTGCCTGTCGCTTTAACACGCGAAACTATTGCGGCTAATTCCTTTCGTTATTTCGCCGCGAAAATACGAAACCGGCATAAACCGTGGTAATATGATCATAGTCATTATCGATTTTTTAACAGCGCATACTAGGCTTATTTGCATATTTATATAACTAGTGGTCTATCGAAAACATAGAATGGTGTTATTCCACTCCCACACCTTAAGTTATGTGATAAATATGAATATAAAAAGCCTAGCATGCCATAATGTAAGTACTCAATAACTGGCTGATGCCAGAACAACAAGAGAACAAAGCAAGATTTAAGGCAAACCTCAAACACTACCGTCCTTTGAGGATTTACGTGGACGTCGTCATAGGGCCCACAATCTGTCCGGTCATCGCACAATCAGAGTAAAGCGTAGTAGCAAACTGTAACTTGGTCAACCACTAAACATGCAGTGCGTTGCAAAATGATAGGGTAATAACCTGTTTTGATAAACTCGTTAGCACGTTTAATACACATCGCATTAAAGTGATTATGACGAAGGATCTTACGAAGTTTTTTAAATCACTTCACCATATAAGTCAGGTTGTGATAGTCCTTATCGCAGAAGAGTTCTTAAATTACTTTTATATTTTAAAAGTAGATCAGAATTACAATAATAGCCTTATAAAACTCCTTAGATAAACTTTATCCGAAGTTTATGGTAACGGTAGCACTGATGGAGTAGATTTTGATTTATACAAGAAAGTCCTCAACTCGACTACAATCTCTAAAAACGCGAATAAGCTGAGAAACATATGCATAGACCCCATAGGAAGTTGCACGTGGAATATCCCCCTATCTAAGTAATTAACAATTATCTAAAGTAAAACCATCTCTCTTGCCATATATGTTGCTAATTATTACTCCGTTTTCAATAGAGAGATGTAAATGGAGAAAAGAAGCGACAGTATCAGAAATATTAGCTTTGTTGAGTTGAAGTTAGGATGGATATTGTTTATCATAGCAGAAAAGAAAGGATTGTCGATGTTAAATATGTCAACCTTATACCGAGATGTCGTTAAAGGCTTTAATAACTAACATCTGCCTGAGTATCTGGTGAAAGACTCAACATAAAAACAAATCTGCGACAAGAGGTACACAGTTAATACTGACAGGGATACCAACGCTTTGTCTATGAAGGTAGTGCCATGCTTAACAAAATATTAAACGATTCCCGAACAGCAACATTTAACCATACATAAAAATGGTATTATTTATAAAAGAAAATTGATATCAGAGGCAACGTAATTCGAACATTCTAACTAAGGCATTGGTAGCTTCTACGTGAGTGGCAATGTATAGTTTAGTAAGAGAGACTGTTGTCATGTACAATGGGATTGTTTGGAATTTCGTACATTATTGAACCATCATTCGTGAACGGGAATCTCATGTGGACCAACAAAAACGTGACGTCACACATTTCGGACATCTCCAGTATCAATTTAAATACGAGTACATTAAATACAAACAAATACAACTAACATTTAAAATAAAATAATATTATACAAGGTGAATACCGGAACCAATATTATCACGCGATTCATATGTTAAAGGGACACTTGACAATCCTGAAGTTTTATTAAATTTAAACTTAGCATTTCGATTCATTAATCCAGTATCAGTTTACCTTTAATTCTGCGTACATATAATTAAATAACATTTTTTTAGTTTGCAAATTTTTTAGAGCCATGTGATAAATCTCCTTAGATAAACTTTATCCACATCGTTCGATAAATTCCATAGTAAGCAGGCACATGTGTAAGGTCCATTTTATCTAGGACAGTAATGGCAATGGAGACTACGAATCACTCGTTTTTACTGGTCATTTGGGATCAACGAGCCCAGTATAGGTGACTTTGAAATGGAATACCGCTTAAGCCGGTGTTAGAGAGCGCGGAAGAGTAGCCGAGTCTGCTACTTTATTCTCATGGTTGTGTTTTTTGCTTCCAAAGGATCTCCCTTATCAGTATTTATTGAAAGTTCCGTTACATTATCAAGCCAAGGTTTGTCCTCATTCCCTATTTACTCCAATATAAAGATATATCTGCATGTATTTACAGTGTTGAACCTGAACCAACATGTGTTTTTATAATTGCTTAAAGTTCCAAAACACGTTTACAAAGGAAATAAAACCTTACCCCATTTGATTTTTTTTTTACAGTAACTGACATAACTAAAGCTGTTAGAATGTTCACAAACTAACAATAGTACTGTTTTGGTCAATTAAAGTAGCTATCCCGCCAACAACAGCCACATTGTACAACATATGTACACCGTTTCTAAACCTACTGACCTCGAGGTATGTAGGATATAGTTTTGGTAAACAGTTTTGCAATGTACTTTTGCCCTTATTTGGCGGTTAGTTTCATTAAGGGTCATATCTCGGTCCTCAAACTAAAAAAGCATGAATAATGTACATTAATTAAGAGTCATAGCATTTCAATTCAGAATGTTTATAATAAGCAGACTTACTCAAGCTGTTAAACCCCTATTATTTATTCGCCGCATACGATCATGCTTTCGTTTAGCAGTGGGGCCAATTCGTTGTCCTTTTGGTTGCCCTGGAACCCAGCATTCGGGGCTGCTGCCTTCAATAGACACCCTTTCTAAAAAAACTTAAAATGGCTAATTACAATTTCCGTAGATTGACTTTTAACAGTTACAAATTGACATATGCGTTCGCTTATCAGGAATAAAAACAACAGCTCACTGAAAACATATGGAATTCCTTCATATAACAATATGCACGTCCAGAGAATTCAGATATAAGTTCACTGCAGAATCATATTTAGTAGTATATACTGAACAAAAAAAGAAACGTCCGCTGATGTCTAGACAGCAAAACAGGGAAAAAATAATAATGTTTTAAGAATAATTAGATCGCCAACAATAGTCCAAAGATGTTTTTGAAAAGTTCAGTACACAAAGGAGTTAGCCCCCTTTTTCTTAAAACATGCATTTTGACCACAAAAGCAACTTATATCTACGAATTACCGAAATTTGTCTGAGACAATATTCTCTATATGTTCCTTACCAAACAAATCCCACAAAAAAAACAGAACACAGATTGTGTAGATGGCAGCTTTTGATTATCAATATTTATCAAATTACCTTCCGTTTAATTGTCCATATAATTCATAAAAGATTATTGCTTGGCAAATTTGAAACTGTTTAATGGGATATTTAGTACTCACTTAAGTGTGCTTACAAATATCAAACATTGTTTTCTTAAAACGCTGTTTAAGCTTTTATACGCCCTCAAATGCTAGCCTATGGAAATACAGCAAAAAGGTCGGACGTTTCTTTTTTTGTTCAGTATATAATAGCAGTGAATTAAGACTTATTCACTGATAACAGGAACCACATATACATCTCATCTAAAACGCTTTATATTGTGTTTGTTTATTTGTTTGAATGGAGTTCTATGTCAATTTATAAGTTGCATGACAAAAAGTAATTTTCAAAATTTTTATGATTCTCGTATGATACTATTAATATTCTTATATAAAACCTTTTTACTGCTCTTTTTACACAAGTATCATATAATATGTATCATATGAGAGTCATAGCAAAGACATATGATGTGTGGCAAAATTGGTAGTGTAAAACAAGTTTATACTTAATTACTTGTCTCATTACAGTTCGGGACAATAAAACCCTTTGTTTCACTTCATTTAGTACTAGTATCTAATAACTAGAAGGGTGTTCCACGGAACACTTGTGTAGCCTGCCGTGTGCTTATTTCAGCAAGTACAAAATAACTATAAAGTTTGAAGACAGAAAGTACAATCACGAATAATGGAGAAGTGTATCTTTAAGTGTTGAAGTTTATGAAAAGGGGCATAAATGTGCATTGTATAATTGATAAGGAAACGTTATACAGTTCGTATAACGTTTCATGACCATAGCTTAATATGTTAACAAGTTATGAGCTAGGTTAGTTTGCTGGTTAAAGTTTTATGAAAAAAGGCATGACTCTGCCAAAATGAAAGTCAGAGTTAGTGGACATGTGTAACGACATTCCTTTGGTTAAGATGTGTTTGAAGTTTTATGAACATAGGTCAAATACTTTTCAAGTTATGGTAAATTATGAGCTTTGTTAGGATGAAGGTTAACGTTTTATGAAAAGGGTTATAACTCTGCTGAAATAAAAGTCAGCGTTATCGGTCGTGGGTAACAGTATTCTGTGTGGTAAGATGATTATGTGTGTGAAGTTCCATGGACATAGGTCAAATACTTCTTAAGTTATATGGCCAAGGTTAAGCCAATTTTTTCAAGTTATGGCCATTGGTTAAGTGCAGGTTAAAGTGTCACGAACGACCGAGGGGCGGACGGACAGAGGGACGGGCAAAGTGATCCCTAAGTGTCTGGCTGCCACGCATGCGACACAAAAAGTGATTTGTTTGTATCATTGTATGTGTAGCAAAAAGTACGTTTTGTTTATCAATGTTTCCATTTAAAATGTGTTCACTACAATGAGATCATCAATTAAGAGATAACCATACTAAGATTTTCAATCTGGGACGGTGTGTGGGTGATTTTACGGTTTGAGAATATCATTTTAAGGCGACGCGGTAGCAAAAACATCTGTTATGTCTTATACGTATTACTTCCTAAATAACAAAATATTTTTTATGAACACACAGCATACGACATGTGGAATAATCTTAATTATTAATAACGATAATTACACTGAATTACGAATTTAACTATTCTGGAGGTTCCTTCAATATACCAGCGGGCAGCAGTCTTCAGTAGCTGTAACTGCTGGTCAGAAGCAAATTAGTACTATGCAAATGCAGATAAAGTGTCTTGCTCAGGGACACAACACATATGGTATTGGCAGGGATCGAACCCACGACTTTTCGATCATAGGTCCGACGCTCTACCACTGCGCTCTACTCGCCTCCGTTTACTTTAACCTCCTTCCTGAAGAAGTTCTTAGGTAGGCTGCTGGTGTCAAGCTGTAGTAAACAGTTAACATTAAATAATACGGTGGTTAATACAGTACCAAAAAAAAAAGAAGAAGAAAAAAAAAAAAATACGATATATTCACATCATGCTTAATAAAACATAAAAATCAAATAACATTAAAATCCATGTCCGTCATATCATCAGGGCGGCCGCGTTGGCGGCGGCGATTGTCAGCACGTTGCCAGTAAATCCACGTCGATTGGTTCCACGTTGGTTTCTCCCATAACTCCTTCAGCAACTTCATTTGCAATCGTCTTCCAGGTCTTTAATCTGCAAGTTATTCAGAGCTGGAGTTAAGATTGACTGGCATAGATATGACAACGTTTGCAGCTCATAGCACAAGAAGTGTTGCAACGACTGCAGCTGCTACAAACATGTCGATAGATTTCACAATTCCTCATTATTATTCCTGATCAATTAGTTAAACACAGGTGGGAGGTCCGCGAGGTTGGCGGTCCGCAAGTTGGCGGTCCGCAAGAACCTGTCAAAATTAAGAAACACAGGTCATCAAATAACCTGTCAAGAACTCACATCCTCTTGACACCGTTTGTTTCCATGTTTGGTATAAGGTATCAAAATAATTGTAAAAAAAAATTCGTTATCAATAAAATATATCGTAATAGTTTCGTTTCGGCAAGGAACACGTGGTATTATGTTAAATACATCGTCTATTTACCACCATTTAGTCCATTTTTGACTCATGAAAAAAATCAGTGTTGTATATAGAACGGCTTTATGTTGATTTGCCTGTATTTCGTACTATTTATGGATGCTTTCTTATGCTTGAAGAAAAAAAAGATTTTATCTTTATACTTTTTTTTGTTATTATTGACGATTCTGCTGGTGCATATAATCAATGGTTCAGAATTGAAATGGGTTGTGCATCATATACCTATCAATAATTATGTACCTTCATTGTCTTACAGTGGAATGCAAAAAACGTGTATCACCTCTGAATCCGTATCACTATGCTACTAAGAATAGATTCCGTATCACTATCCTTCTTAAAATAGAACAGGGAAATTCCTAATAATGTTAGCATTTACACCAATATCCAAGAGAACGTCAAGACGACGTTACAACAAATACGTCAATGAACTTTAACTTGTAAACTGTAGCTACAACCCCAAATATATTAAGATCATATATGTAGGGGATATATAATAAAAGGATCATTACTAGAGTAACGTGTTCTGGAAGTTTGTATCACCTCTCGTAGGTAAATGCCAGTACAAGGATCACACTCGAGGCTCCGCCTCTCTTGAGATCCTTGATCTGGCAATTACCTACTCGAGGCGATACAAACTTCCAAAACACGTTACTCTAGTAATAAGTCTATTACATTGGGCCAGCAACCTCAAAGGAAGAACACATGAAGGGTAAACCGTCCCATCAGACATGTGGAGCGAACCCACGCGATTCAGGTCTGCAGCTCTAAAGCCCAAGGCCTTATCCACAAAATTATCGAAGCAGCTGAACAATGGTTTTGATATTAAAATCAAAATTAAATGCAGTCTGTTAAACAAATACATCAAAGATCATTCAATATGACGTGTATTTGTCAAAGGTACCTGTGCTTGACCTCTGTATAATCAATGATTTCACATAAACATCAAAGATCATTCAATATGATGTGTATTTGTCAAAGGTACCTATGCTTGCCCTCTGTATAATCAATGATTTCACATAAACATCAAAGATCATTCAATATGATGTGTATTTGTCAAAGGTACCTATGCTTCACCTCTGTCAAAGGTACCTATGCTTCACCTCTGTATAATCAATGATTTCAAAGAAACAAGCAATGTCTCTACACGTTAGAGGTCATGGAAATAGTCGTAGAAACTCAGTCATATAGGTATATATGAGTGTTTATATAGGTATATATGAGTGTTTATATAGGTATATATGAGTGTTCATATAGGTATATATGAGTGTTTATATAGGTATATATGAGTGTTTATATAGGTATATATGAGTGGTCTTATAGGTATATATGAGTTTTTATATAGGTATATATGAGTGTTTATATAGGTATATATGAGTGGGTATAAAAGTCTAACAGGAAATGTACACTTCACAAAACACAGAAAACAAACAACAGTTACCATGTTAATAAGAAGCAAGACTTGTAACATCAAAAACACAAACGGGGTTAACAACAGGGTTACTGGTCGTGTACCAGTTATCGTCATTCACCAGATTTCGTCATTATCAATAAAACGATTGATGTTGTGGTTATTTTTCGAGCCCAATTTACAAATCACTACACAGTATCAGCAGACGATTGGAGAGCCAAAAATATTTTAGAAATGTTAACATACACTCTCAACCAACCCATTTACCTATATAAATACCGTTACAAAGCACAATCGTGGAATCACACGGTAATGCGCATGCGCAGGAAAATATCCGACCAACTAAAAGCATGCTAACATTTTCAGCCAAGGGAGACAACGAGTACACGTCAATCAATTTAAATGTGTGAACAGTTATTTCCCTTTAAATTATGAACGTCGAAGTCCGATGGTACAGTTAAGAAAATATTTTAAATTGTAGATATAATTTTGTTCAAAATATTTATTTTGTGTAATCAAATGCAATGATATATTTATGTTTCGATTAATAACTACACAAGTTTTCATCATCCCAAACATGGGTTAGTCGGTATTAAACTGAAGATGACGATAACTACTACATTCAGCTCAGACGACCGGCCCATTTCAGTCTATATTTAGTAACGGTCACGTGACACTTGTTACTGAGAATAGAAACAATATGAACACAGAATATTTACGGCAAAGTGGTAAGCTTCTCTACCGGCAAATATATATATTAAAGAACCAACATAAAATTGACGATATCTGGTATACAGCCAGTATCGCTTTGGCGTGGTTAGTGGCAAAAAGGCCGCTGGGAGTTCTAGGGTGCATCAAACTTCATTCTTACCCTATTGTCATCCCATCCCAATAAAACTGTTAAATAAAGATATCCTCGCCGAGTTATATTCTCTAACAAGATAGCATGAATAGGTAATAAAAGTATAACACACAGATGATCATGTCTATAGGGGATCTAACATGAGTACTCATTCATTATTGAATTTATTAAACGAGTTGGCAACATTATATAATGCGAGGCTCTTGCCGAGCATTATATCATTTTTGCTAACGAGTTTAATAAATTCAATAATGAATGAGAACGAATGTTAGATTCTATCTATCACATAACTCACATATCGACTTTTATTGCATGAAAGTGATTATGACGAAGGATCTTACGAAGTTTTTTAAATCACTTCACCATATAATTCAGGTTGTGATAGTCCTTATCGCAGAAGAGTTCTTAAATTACTTTTATATTTTAAAAGTAGATCAGAATTACAATAATAGCCTTATAAAACTCCTTAGATAAACTTTATCCGAAGTTTATGGTAACGGTAGCACTGATGGAGTAGATTTTGATTTATACAAGAAAGTCCTCAACTCGACTACAATCTCTAAAAACGCGAATAAGCTGAGAAACATATGCATAGACCCCATAGGAAGTTGCACGTGGAATATCCCCCTATCTAAGTAATTAACAATTATCTAAAGTAAAACCATCTCTCTTGCCATATATGTTGCTAATTATTACTCCGTTTTCAATAGAGAGATGTAAATGGAGAAAAGAAGCGACAGTATCAGAAATATTAGCTTTGTTGAGTTGAAGTTAGGATGGATATTGTTTATCATAGCAGAAAAGAAAGGATTGTCGATGTTAAATATGTCAACCTTATACCGAGATGTCGTTAAAGGCTTTAATAACTAACATCTGCCTGAGTATCTGGTGAAAGACTCAACATAAAAACAAATCTGCGACAAGAGGTACACAGTTAATACTGACAGGGATACCAACGCTTTGTCTATGAAGGTAGTGCCATGCTTAACAAAATATTAAACGATTCCCGAACAGCAACATTTAACCATACATAAAAATGGTATTATTTATAAAAGAAAATTGATATCAGAGGCAACGTAATTCGAACATTCTAACTAAGGCATTGGTAGCTTCTACGTGAGTGGCAATGTATAGTTTAGTAAGAGAGACTGTTGTCATGTACAATGGGATTGTTTGGAATTTCGTACATTATTGAACCATCATTCGTGAACGGGAATCTCATGTGGACCAACAAAAACGTGACGTCACACATTTCGGACATCTCCAGTATCAATTTAAATACGAGTACATTAAATACAAACAAATACAACTAACATTTAAAATAAAATAATATTATACAAGGTGAATACCGGAACCAATATTATCACGCGATTCATATGTTAAAGGGACACTTGACAATCCTGAAGTTTTATCAAATTTAAACTTAGCATTTCGATTCATTAATCCAGTATCAGTTTACCTTTAATTCTGCGTACATATAATTAAATATCATTTTTAGTTTGCACATTTTTTAGAGCCATGTGATAAATCTCCTTAGATAAACTTTATCCAAATCGTTCGATAAATTCCATAGTAAGCAGGCACATGTGTAAGGTCCATTTTATCTAGGACATTAATGGCAATGGAGACTACGAATCACTAGTGTTATTTTTACTGGTCATTTGGGATCAACGAGCCCAGTATAGGTGACTTTGAAATGGAATACCGCTTAAGCCGGTGTTAGAGAGCGCGGGAGAGTAGCCGAGTCTGCTACTTTATTCTCATGGTTGTGTTCTTTGCTTCCAAAGGATCTCCCTTATCAGTATTTATTGAAAGATCCGTTACATTATCAAGCCAAGGTTTGTCCTCATTCCCTATTTACTCCAATATAAAGATATATCTGCATGTATTTACAGTGTTGAACCTGAACCAACATGTGTTTTTATAATTGCTTAAAGTTCCAAAACACGTTTACAAAGGAAATAAAACCTTACCCCATTTGATTTTTTTTTTACAGTAACTGACATAACTAAAGCTGTTAGAATGTTCACAAACTAACAATAGTACTGTTTTGGTCAATTAAAGTAGCTATCCCGCCAACAACAGCCACATTGTACAACATATGTACACCGTTTCTAAACCTACTGACCTCGAGGTATGTAGGATATAGTTTTGGTAAACAGTTTTGCAATGTACTTTTGCCCTTATTTGGCGGTTAGTTTCATTAAGGGTCATATCTCGGTCCTCAAACTAAAAAAGCATGAATAATGTACATTAATTAAGAGTCATAGCATTTCAATTCAGAATGTTTATAATAAGCAGACTTACTCAAGCTGTTAAACCCCTATTATTTATTCGCCGCATACGATCATGCTTGCGTTTAGCAGTGGGGCCAATTCGTTGTCCTTTTGGTTGCCCTGGAACCCAGCATTCGGGGCTACTGCCTTCAATAGACACCCTTTCTAAAAAAACTTAAAATGGCTAATTACAATTTCCGTAGATTGACTTTTAACAGTTACAAATTGACATATGCGTTCGCTTATCAGGAATAAAAACAACAGCTCACTGAAAACATATGGAATTCCTTCATATAACAATATGCACGTCCAGAGAATTCAGATATAAGTTCACTGCAGAATCATATTTAGTAGTATATACTGAACAAAAAAAGAAACGTCCGCTGATGTCTAGACAGCAAAACAGGGAAAAAATAATAATGTTTTAAGAATAATTAGATCGCCAACAATAGTCCAAAGATGTTTTTGAAAAGATCAGTACACAAAGGAGTTAGCCCCCTTTTTCTTAAAACATGCATTTTGACCACAAAAGCAACTTATATCTACGAATTACCGAAATTTGTCTGAGACAATATTCTCTATATGTTCCTTACCAAACAAATCCCACAAAAAAAACAGAACACAGATTGTGTAGATGGCAGCTTTTGATTATCAATATTTATCAAATTACCTTCCGTTTTATTGTCCATATAATCCATAAAAGATTATTGCTTGGCAAATTTGAATTTGTTTAATGGGATATTTAGTACTCACTTAAGTGTGCTTACAAATATCAAACATTGTTTTCTTAAAACGCTGTTTAAGCTTTTATACGCCCTCAAATGCTGGCCTATGGAAATACAGCAAAAAGGTCGGACGTTTCTTTTTTTGTTCAGTATATAATAGCAGTGAATTAAGACTTATTCACTGATAACAGGAACCACATATACATCTCATCTAAAACGCTTTATATTGTGTTTGTTTATTTGTTTGAATGGAGTTCTATGTCAATTTATAAGTTGCATGACAAAAAGTAGTTTTCAACATTTTTATGATTCTCGTATGATACTATTAATATTCTTATTTAAAACCTTTTTACTGCTCTTTTTACATAAGTATCATATAATATGTATCATAACTATGAGAGTCATAGCAAAGACATATGATGTGTGGCAAAATTGGTAGTGTAAAACAAGTTTATACTTAATTACTTGTCTCATTACAGTTCGGGACAATAAAACCCTTTGTTTCACTTCATTTAGTACTAGTATCTAATAACTAGAAGGGTGTTCCACGGAACACTTGTGTAGCCTGCCGTGTGCTTATTTCAGCAAGTACAAAATAACTATAAAGTTTGAAGACAGAAAGTACAATCACGAATAATGGAGAAGTGTATTTTTATGTGTTGAAGTTTATGAAAAGGGGCATAAATGTGCATTGTATAATTGATAAGGAAACGTTATACAGTTCGTATAACGTTTCATGACCATAGCTTAATATGTTAACAAGTTATGAGCTAGGTTAGTTTGCTGGTTAAAGTTTTATGAAAAAGGGCATGACTCTGCCAAAATGAAAGTCAGAGTTATTGGACATGTGTAACGACATTTCTTTGGTTAAGATGTGTTTGAAGTTTTATGAACATAGGTCAAATACTTTTCAAGTTATGGTAAATTATGAGCTTTGTTAGGATGAAGGTTAACGTTTTATGAAAAGGGGTATAACTCTGCTGAAATAAAAGTCAGCGTTATCGGTCGTGGGTAACAGTATTCTGTGTGGTAAGATGATTATGTGTGTGAAGTTCCATGAACATAGGTCAAATACTTCTTAAGTTATCTGGCCAAGGTTAAGCCAAGTTTTTCAAGTTAAGGCCATTGGTTAAGTGCAGGTTAAAGTGTCACGGACGACCGAGGGGCGGACGGACGGAGGGACGGGAAAAGTGATCCCTAAGAGTCTGGCTGCCACGCAGGCGACACAAAAAGTGATTTGTTTGTATCATTGTATGTGTAGCAAAAAGTACGTTTTGTTTATCAAACGTTCCATTTAAAATGTGTTCACTACAATGAGATCATCAATTAAGAGATAACCATACTAAGATTTTCAATCTGGGACGGTGTGTGGGTGATTTTACGGTTTGAGAATATCATTATAAGGCGACGCGGTAGCAAAAACATCTGTTATGTCTTATACGTATTACTTCTTAAATAACAAAATATTTTTTATGAACACACTGCATACGACATGTGGAATAATCTTAATTATTAATAATGATAATTACACTGAATTACGAATTTAACTACTCTGGAGGTTCCTTCAATATACCAGCGGGCAGCTGTCTTCAGTAGCTGTAACTGCTGGTCGGAAGCAAATTAGTACTATGCAAATGCAGATAAAGTGTCTTGCTCAGGGACACAACACATATGGTATTGGCAGGGATCGAACCCACGACTTTTCGATCATAGGTCCGACGCTCTACCACTGCGCTCTACTCGCCTCCGTTTACTTTAACATTGCAATACGACATCACTTTCTCATGGTGTCAAGCTGTAGTAAACAGTTAACATTAAATAATACGGTGGTTAATACAGTACCAAAAAAAAAGAAGCAGAAAAAAAAAATACGATATATCCACATCATGCTTAATAAAACATAAAAATCAAATAACATTAAAATCCATGTCCGTCATATCATCAGGGCGGCAGCGTTGGCGGCGGCGATTGTCAGCACCACGTCGATTGGTTCAACGTTGGTTACTCCCGTAGCTCCTTCAGCAACTTCATTTGCAATCGTCTTCCAGGTCTTTAATCTGCAAGTTATTCAGAGCTTGAGTTAAGATTGACTGGCATAGATATGACAACGTTTGCAGCTCATAGCAAAAGAAGTGTTTCAACGAGTGCAGCTGCTACAAACATGTCGATAGATTTCAAGAAATATCTTAGTTGACTTGATGAATTCAACATCTGTTATTTTTTTTATTTATAAGATTCCCACTGTATATAAATTCTCCATTTACTCCATTAATAAACACTGTTTTTCTCCCTTTTATAATGTCACTTTATATGTTTTTCATTGAGTTTCTAAAAATGACATGCTTCTAGAATTATAACAGATAACTGTTTTAAAGCTAAACATTAATGCTATTCATGTTATCCCCCCTGAATACAGGGCAATATAATGGCTCGCCGTTGCTAGACATGACCATGGATATACAGGTACCCTGTGTATGACTATGTAGATCTATGACATGACTATGGAAATATACTTTCTGATTCTTATAAAAGTGTGAACTACATGTAACATTGATAGGTAGTATAGAAAAACATTTGATATTATTCATGGAATATGATAAACATGGATCATTGACTAGTTTCAAATGAGTTCTCTCATTAAATAAAATCTGTATATCATATTGTTATAATTGCTCCACTTCTCATAGAGACACATGGCAATCTTTAAGTGTGTATGCAACTTTAAAATTAAACTTTAAAATTAGCACCTAAATTTACTAATGAAGTGTCACATTTGACTTTAGGCCTCATCGCATATAGACCTCTGTTTTATTAAAAAAAAAATTAATAAGGGTGATTTATAGATTATTAGTTTTATAAGATTTAAAGTGCTTCTGACGAAATTTGATAATAAAACAAAATCCAGTTTGCTTTGAAATATGCAAATGTTTGTTAATATGAAATGTGTGTAGCTAAATCTTACAAGACACCACATTGAGACTGCCATGTGTCATCATAAAAAGTAACAAATTGAAGGTAAAGTATTATGGATGACTGGAATTGAAACAAAAACCAGTATAAAATACTAAACATGTAAAAGTCTGATGACAGATCGTGCCAGCCATATAAGAGGCAACGATGCTTTTAACTTTTACATTGAATATTATAATGGCCATTAGACAGAAACAGCTAAACAATGACATGGTATTATGTCACAAATCCAATCATCAATTGTATAATACTAGCTACATGTTAGAATTTTAACGATAAACATACTTTCATATATTGCAGGATTTTATATAATATTTCCAGAATGTACATTTAGAAAAAAATAACATAATATTGAAATATATTCACTAGATGGATATATATATGTTAACTCAAAACAATAACACTGTTAGAAATAGTTTGTTTGTTTGTTTTCAGCTTATATATGACGGTCGATTTTTTTGTGGTGGAGGCAGACCACCCACTTTACCTGGGTAGAACCAGTACTGTACACCTCCCGCCATCGATAAGAATCAACACTGACTCACTTACAACTGTTGGAAATAGAAATAGAAAAAATAAAAATGTTACACAAAAACAGGTGTCGATAGACACTGTGATTCGCACTATAGAATTAAAATCAAACGATCACCTTAAAGCTAAGACTCGTTTAATTTTATAATTATTATCAATTAATTTAAAAAGAAATTGAAGTTAAAACCAAACAATATTAAAAACAATATATTTATGAAAGAGTTCTTTACTTACCGTGATAGAGATCGTTGAAGCCACACAATCGGCCGGGTCGGTAGCATGAAAGTGCGGCTGTTACCTTTCACCTGTAAATTTAATGCGAATTAGATGTTACAAAGACTTGTTTTACAAATATATTACTTTTATTACAATAACAGTTTCTTTTCATAAATTTGCTACATTTGTATTATATACATAATTGAATCAGACATTTGCAACAACAACACCATTGATATTATATGGGCGAGTTACATGTACCGTGACATTGTAAGAATAGCCAGGGGATCCTTTCCTATTTGTGAAGCACCGATGACAATCTCGAACTCAGTCGGACAGTCAGTCAAGAAGTAGGTGAAGCAGGATCATGTAGAGATCTGAAAAAAAAAGAAAAGTAAAAAGCATATAAAAAATGCGTCGATTACAACGGAGGGCACAATCAATTAATTAACATGATTTGGGTGGCCGTGTTGACCAACTCGGGGCCGAGCTAACTATAATTCATTCAACTGTCAAATATCCTTTGAATTGAATTGAATTGAATTGAATTGAATTGAATTGAATGTTGTTTAACGGCTCATCAACACAGTATAGGTTATTTAGAGCCGCCACAGAGAGAGGGGAAGGATACATAGGTATCCGGGAACCTGCCCTACTCTTATTATCGAATAGATTCCTATGGTTCTTTTACGTGCTCGGAGGATAGACCGATACACGGGACCACCCGGTTTACGTTCCCATCCGACGGACGAGGCTGAGGGAAAGTGTCTTGCCCAAGAACACACCGACGGAACTCAGTGGCACCACGGAGGATAAATATCTTTTGAACAGTTGGTGTGTGCTTTTATGCCCCCAAAGGGTGGACATATAGCAATCGCACCGTCCGTCCGTCCCTCCGTCCGTCACACATTTCGTTTCCGATCAATAACTCTGACATTTAATGTGTGACATTTATGGAGGGATTTTCACGTGCAAAATACAGGTCCGTAGCTCCAAGGTCAAGGTCACCCTCAGACGTCAAATCATGCCATATGGCCCTATATTTGATTTTAAGTTTAGGTGAAGCAAGATCTTGTAGAGATCTGAAAAAAGAGCATAAAATGCGTTGATAACAACGGAGGGCACGATACATTAATTAACATGATTTGGTAGGCCGTGTTGACCAACTCGGGGCCGAGTTAACTATAATTCGCAGCCAAATGTTCTCAGTGTTGCAAAACTCGTCCGACTGTCATGTAACATTGTGTAATCATGACTGTGTACATGCACATGTGATTTTGCCTTGTAAAGAAAAAAAAATCGTACTTAAGAATTACATGAGACCAAGGTTGTTTCAGTTATACATGATATGTTTTACATTTGCAACCCACTGAGAGCTTAACTTGCATGTGAGAGAGTGTCGATTCTCACGGATGGCGGGAGATATACAGTACTGGTAAGGCAGGAATAACTGGGCGGTCTGCCTCCACCACACAAAAATACACCATCATATATGTCCTAACATGTGCTAACAATGACGTAAAACACCATTCAAACCAAACCAAATACATTTGTGTAAATGGGATTACTTCCAATATCAGAATCCGTATTTATTATTAAGGTCCTACTGGTTTGGAGAATATTTAAAAGAACAACAAGCAAGTTCCATCCAGCGAGATGAGAAAGAACAACAAGCAAGTTCCATCGAGCGAGATGAGAAAGAACAACAAGCAAGTTCCATAGAGCGAGATGAGAAAGGACAACAAGCAAGTTCCATCGAGCGAGATGAGAAAGGACAACAAGCAAGTTCCATAGAGCGAGATGAGAAAGGACAACAAGCAAGTTCCATCGAGCGAGATGAGAAAGGACAACAAGCAAGTTCCATCCAGCGAGATGAGAAAGAACAACAAGCAAGTTCCATCCAGCGAGATGAGAAAGAACAACAAGCGAGTTCCATCCAGCGAGATGAGAAAGAACAACAAGCAAGTTCCATCCAGCTAGATGAGAAAGAACAACAAGCAAGTTCCATCCAGCGTGATGAGAAAGAACAACAAGCAAGTTCCATCCAGCGAGATGAGAAAGAACAACAAGCAAGTTCCATCCAGCGAGATGAGAAAGAACAACAAGCGAGTTCCATCCAGCGAGATGAGAAAGAACAACAAGCGAGTTC
This sequence comes from Cyrtodaria siliqua, assembly GCA_037043455.1. Taxonomy (NCBI): domain Eukaryota; kingdom Metazoa; phylum Mollusca; class Bivalvia; order Adapedonta; family Hiatellidae; genus Cyrtodaria; species Cyrtodaria siliqua. Next base: position 204,335 of record JAWPHD010002024.1, on the reverse strand, counting down.
CATCCAGCGAGATGAGAAAGAACAACAAGCAAGTTCCATCCAGCGTGATGAGAAAGAACAACAAGCAAGTTCCATCCAGCGAGATGAGAAAGAACAACAAGCAAGTTCCATCCAGCGAGATGAGAAAGAACAACAAGCGAGTTCCATCCAACGAGACGAGAAAGAACAACAAGCAAGTTCCATCCAGCGAGATGAGAAAGAACAACAAGCAAGTTCCATCCAGCGAGATGAGAAAGCCAGAGCTAACATTCTTAAATGGTTTCAAACATATTGTCTTGAGAAACTGTTTTCTCTATGATTATCAATTATTTTGGCAAAATTGTCAAATAATAGCGAAACAAACGTTAAAATCAGATCAAAAGATGGCAGGGTGTGAAAAATAACTGTCCGTGTGCAATGTGGATTGATGGTCTAAATTGAGTAGTAGATTGTTTGTGTAACAATTATAACAAACATGTTAGTGTTTTCGTCAAATAAACTGACCAATCAACATACAATACCTATAGGTGTCAATAATAATTGACCAATCAGTTTTCTTGGAAGTAATCATGTATATACCTTGAAACTGTCATTACGATTGACAAAATTTACTCTGCCAAACTTGAACTAAAATCAGGAAAAGTGATTACGTGACATAGAAATCGTTCCAAGCGGATATTTAAAGCTCGAGCTTCCCTTGATTTCTCATTCCGCTTGGTGTATTCTTCTGAGACAAACTGAAGTGATTTTGATACGTTTTCGTAGATTTAGTTTTGAATATTTTGCGTAAACATGTATACGTATGAAGCGACCACCCCACTTCTGTCGGAGGATGACAATGTTGACAAAGCAGGTCAGTTCAATGAGCTACGCATCCATGATGAAGGTAAACAATATTTTCCTTAGTGCCGTAAATATAAAGATTACCATATTATATCATCGCTCTTTTTTATTATACATGATACATGGTTATACATCTATGATCTAACAAGATACTAAGAAAATGGAGTCGTTCATGCAAATATGGCACCGTGAAATTATGTCTCTAGAGCTCTGGAAGCGATTTAGATAAAGGAATTCATTCATTAAAAGACGATCTATTTCACCAGGGCCAAAACAAAATTGTGATTCGGGCAATCTGACCCTACCTAGCAAAACATGCCGACCCTAAAGTACTTTTGCCGTCGATCCTAAGAAAATATTACGTTCGATCGAGTTCCGAAGGTGTCCGTATTCAATACATACAGTGTGTTAAGGGAGACTACTCATAAGCTATTGAGTATATTTGAGTATATGCTCACTTTCCTTTAATACCTTAGTGCGGTAGAAACATTCATTTTGACAAAATGTCTGAGTTGCATCAATTTTACTGAGAAACTTTGTTATAGCCAGCTTTCCAAAATTTGCAAATGTTGAACATACACGTTTACTGTCTTTTTTCATTCACCGTCGGTTTACTTACAGACATGTAATTGAATGCTCGTAGCCTGTAATTTTCAAGGATCGGAACTGTCATTTATTTCATCTTACATTAAAATTAAAGCGTTAAAACAATTATGTTATTGTTCATCGTTTTCTTTAGTATTTGTAAGACTTTTTGATCTGATATTCACATTAACACTTAATACCTGATGACTGTACAGATTTATTAAAACGGTAAACATATTGGTTTATTGATTTTGCTGTATTGGGATACATTTCTTTGAAATCAACACAGATTTCTTGGTGCAAGCTTTGTTATAGTCTATATGATTTTAGAATTTGCCATTTGTCATTCGTTTCCCACTTCTTCATTGCATCAAATGGACAGTCAGCACTGAACTATTTCAAACGGACTAGAATAGAAAAATAACCATGCTTGAAATAAGTTGAACTTTATTAAAGGCAAAACTATTAATTTGAGCTTAAACAATACCTAGTTTAAATGTAACTTTTTAAGTGAATAGTGAATTATTCCTCAGTGTATCAACATTTCCTTCTAAGAAAAAAACGCCTACATACCCTACCTAGACTTGTTGAGACCGTTGCCATAAACATACATTTTTTTTGTCCCAAGGTCCTGTATGTTTTCATTCAATTTACATCCCAGATTGTATACATTAGTTAGAGTTATAATTAATCAGCCCAACCTTCTCCTAACTTGAAATGGAATAAAAGTTGAAAATGTTCTCAGCTAATTTTCTCCAAAACCTGAGCCCTTCCAAAAAATCGCAAATCTTGGGACCCGATATGTAAAGTAGTTTAGGTTAGGGGATGCTAAAATTAAATCGCACATAGATCCGGTTTAATTAAAACACGCCATTGTCATGCTAATATTGTTATCAATAAGGGATTATTTTGCTTTGCTTATTTTTTAAGCGTTTTTGAAAATATAATATGAATTTCAGATTCCTCGTCCGGGTACGAATCATCTGAGTGTTCCGATGCAGAATCTGTCAACACGACTATCGCTCCATCACGTGGTCACTTCGAGATCTTGCCAGCCTCGCGCCATGGACAGAACGTTATGAAGTTCAAGAGTACGCATGCGCTCTGTGAGGATTTAAAGCTAATTCTGGACATGCCAGAAATGTGTGACGTCACTTTCCTTGTTGGTCCAAGTAAAGTCCCCGTTCACGGAGTTCGAGCAATACTTGGCACTCGAAGCAAGTAAGTAGCCAAATTTAGAACAGATATACCATTCCATTCGTAATTATGTCGCTTCATGCTCCTATCATACACAACAATAGCGTTAAAGGTAACGACCCTAACATTAAATGTAACACATTCTGCCTCAATCAATTATACACGATTTTCATTAAACATGTACCATTTGAAAGCTACCGCTAGCGTAAACAGTTGTAACCTTCAATGTAACAATAAAATATTGTTACCTTTAACGTTTGTTTTGTTACTGTTGAAGATGTTACATTTAATGGAGGTTGTTACCTTTATCGGAAGTGTTAGCTTTAACGTTGTCACACGCGTTACTTAAACATGATTGCACGACGTGAACATGCCTCTATCTTGAAAATATAAGACTAATGGATGAAGGCGAAACTATTTTACTGCATCTTGTTCTTTGTTTATACAAAGTTATATAAATAAAATAAAAACGGTTACATCTTGAGGGTTCATATATGAATTAATACGTATTATATTAAAATCGATGGTATGAACTTCGACTTCAACAGTGAAATGTTTTCTCTCTCCAGGGTCTTCTATCAACTCATCTTGAAGCATCTGCACATGCGCAGTCGCCAGCAAGATATTTCGGACAGGAAGTCCACAAAGCAGACGAAATCCCGACCCAACACTGGCCGTCTTACGATCCCAGTGAGGAAATACGACCCAGAGGTATTCCGAATGCTGATACAGTTTATTCATTGCGGGACTGCTTCTATCAAGGATGACACTGTTTCCGGTAAGTTTTGTACTGTTTGCACCGAACACTGCCTTATTTTTTCAAACAAACAATTTATACCTATCTGGAAAGTGTAATGATACAGCAACCTTTGTGATAAGAGTCATTACTCTTTTTAAAGTATATTGACATGTTGGTTTAGTGTCAGTCAGTTTGAGAACTCTAACAATATATTAGTAACTAAGCGTTGTCTTTTATTCGAATTTTTTTTTTAATCTCGTCTAAATCATTTGAAAATTAGTTTAAAGCGGCATTTTCATTTGCTATGCAGTAATTTGTACTGTATTAGTAGAAATAAATAGTTCATTATGTATACGTGTATACATAGCTATGTCATAGTAGGTCCATGGTGTGTATAAACGTAAAGTTAAAATAAAACACATATCTAATAAAATCCAGTCAGTCATTTAGAACTGTAAACACATGTTCTTAGAATTCAAAAATTATAGATCGAATCTAAATTTTAGGTATTATCTGCGGTGCCGATCAGTTTGAACTTCCGGAATTAGAGGATGCATGCTGGGAATACATTGACACATGTCTTGTCTCGGGCCTTGGCGAGAGTTTGATTTTCTCCACGAGATGTTACAGACAGCATAGAAAGGCACAGCATATACTAAATAAGGTATGTATTGTTTCTGGTATGCTCAAGACTAATTTGCTTCATGTTATACTTACATTTGTAGATTTAAACGAAAGCAACTGTACTTTTTACTGCGGCGTGGCTTAGTAGAGCGTCTGCCTCGCATGATGGAGGTCGTGAGTTCAACCCCCTCCGGGTCATACCAAAGAATTCATAAAAATATACTAGTATCTGCCTTGCTTGACGTTCAGCATATGAAGGGTAGATCTTGGATTGGTCGGTCGGGTGTCAGTTAAGTGTGACTGGGTTGGGTATCATGTCGTGTCTAAGCAGACGTGATATGACTGAACAATTGTTAAAATCGACGTTAAACTTTATACACAAACCTCACCCCACCCCCACCCCCGTCCCACCAAACAATCAATCCATCCATCCATCCATCTATGTATGCATGCATGCATGTAGGCAAATATTCTTTATAGAGACCATCTCAGAGACCATCTCAGAGTCTTCGTTTTTAATAAGAACAAACAGTGTCATAGCCTACTATTTTATATTCTTCTATTAAAGAAGGTTGTTGTATTATTACATTATATTTTTTTACAGATTTTACATTATTTAAATCATATGCCTGCTTGCACCATTTTATTTCGTTTGATGGGAGTCGTAATTGTGTAGTTTTTCATTCCAGTTTGCTTCTTTTGATGAGAGTCTTAAATGTAATTATTTTATTTGCCAGATATATTCAGTGTTGGATGGACAGTTAACTGCTGACGCGTCGTCGCTAGCGAGGGAATCTACAGTCTGAAGGAGAATATCTCACCGCCAGAGTTCATCACAACGACAGTAGCAACCAACGCTATCTGCTTAGCGATGTTATCATGTCGGCTGTAAGCCAACCGTGAAAGTCGTTAGCAACCAAGGAAATCGTTAACAACTATGGAAATTGTTGTCAACTGCAGAAGGAGGCACCCGCCAATCGACGAAGATGTCATGATCCAATGATGTCGTTACCGACTAATAACGTTGTCACCAACCAACCAACAAAGACGTCATGAACTAATGAAGTCGTCACCAGCTGAGGAACTCGTCACAGCAAACCTACGAAGACGTCATGAACCAATTAAATGTTCACTAACAATGGAAGTCGTCACCAGTCGTCCGCATTGATTTGTGTTCCAAGCTTTTTCTAATCAAAGGAAAGGGGCTCAACTACGTCAGCGTATTTAATCAGAGAGAAACCATCCATACAATAACAACAAACTTCTTAAACACCCTGGCATATCTAGTTTACACAACCTAAATATAATAAATGAAATAAATTTGGCACATAAAATCCATGTCAATTCCATAGACTATATACAAAGCCATGTTTGTTCGGGTCAATGATAAAGTGACATAGATATGACAAGTAGTAATGCTACAAAGTCATTTGTAAACAAAGTCGGTGATAAAAATAAGGCAAATGTGTTGGAAACATATTTTTTATTGGTTATCGAAAATCCTTCTCATTTCAATGAAAGGGAGGTAATTTTATAATTAAAAACTTTGGAACGTTTTTGTTTGAGAATAACAATGTTTTGTGAACATATTTTAGCGGTTTTCAAAAAAATAACAGAATGGTCAATTATTGTCAATGCCAGACATTGCATTTGTTCAAAGCAATACGTTTGTTTAATGAAATAACATGTTTTGTTATTGTATGGGAGGTAAATCGGATACTTTGCTTATAAAATAATAATAAGTAACACACACTTTGGAAAATCACATCCTTTTATAAAAGCTTTAAACAAGCATATCGATAGTTCTTATGTGTAATATATGTACCTAAAAGGTCTTGCTAAACTTATTTTCTTTAGTATATGTATACATAATTTTTACAAACCAGTTGGCATAAGTGAGAATATAAATTGTAATGTTAAGAGAGTAACGTATAAGTGTGCATGGAAAAACGAGAAGAGATATGATTACGTTGAGAAACTTTCATCCCTTGATATCACACAAAAGTTGTATAGGTTTAATCAATCTGTAAATGAATGTTCAAATAGTGACGATGTTAATACTTGTATTGAAGGATTTTCTAACATTATTGATGAAGTTGTCTCGCCTTTATTTAAAAATAAGGTTATTTCTTCTGAAAACTATTCATCTAAAGATACAACGTTAGAGAGTCCTTGGTATACGGATGAATGCGTTAATAGTAAATCGAATTTTGTATATATGCTGAATAAATATCGGTTAGACAAGAGCGATGTTAACAGAGTAGATATGGTAAATGCTAGATCAAAATACAAGTCACTTATACGTAAATGTAGATACGAGTATGATAAAATTTAAACAAACAAACTAATACAGGCTAAACACAGAAATGCTAAGATGTACTGGAATATGCTAAAAAGGTGTGCTGCAATAAAGCAACCCAACATTCAGATTAGTGCTTTTGAGCAATATTTTAAAGCTGTTAATAACCCAGAGAGTCAATTCTTTACACCTGATGAAGATGTATTATATTTTATTGATAGATATGAAAATGATGAATTTAACATTATATTTAATGAATTAAATATTGAGATTACTGAACAAGAAATTATTAAAGGAATAAACCAACTTAAGTCAAACCGATCAGGAGGACCAGTCCTATTTTTAAATGAATTTTTTATACATGGTAAGCATATTTTATCTCCGGTATTACGTGAATTGTTCAATAAAATATTCGAATTAGGATAGTATCCTGACAGCTGGTCAGAGGGTCATGTTATACCTTTACACAAAAAGGGAAGCATTAACACTGTAGACAATTATCGTGGTATTACCTTATTAAGTACTTTGGGTAAATTGTTTTCAAGAATTTTGAATAACAGACACACAAGCTGGGCTGAAAATTATGGTGAAAACATTGAAGCGCAAGCTGGTTTTAGGTCAAACATGGGTACAGTGAATAATGTGTTTGTCTTGCATGGATTAATCTCTCATTTTATAAATACAGGTAAAAAACTTTATTGTGCGTTTGTTGATTTTACAAAAGCTTTTGATTATGTAGTTCGAGAAAACCTATTGTTTAAAATGATTAAACTGGGAATTCGGCGTAAAATGTTTAATATTATTCATTCTATGTACCAATCTGTGAAATCAAGAGTTAAATATTGTAATTTGTTGAGTGAAGAGTACAGTTGTATGCTAGGGGTTAGACAAGGTGAATGTTTGTCTCCTTTCTTATTCTCAATGTTTTTGAATGATATTGAAGAAACATTTATGAATAATGGTATTGAAGGTATTGATGTTAACATGTTTAAAGTATTTCTTATATTATATGCTGATGATATTGTTATTTTTGCAAATAGTAGTGAAGAGTTACAAAATAGCTTAAACTTACTTTCAGAATACTGTGATAGATGGAAACTTGTTGTTAATGGTTCAAAAACAAAGATAATGGTATTCAAAAAAGGTGGTTCATTACCAAGAGGTCTAATCTTTTATTATAAAGAAAATGCATTAGATATAGTAAACAGTTTTAGTTATCTAGGTATTGTATTTACAACTGGTGGCTCTTTTTCTGATGCTCAGGCAACACTTGCAGGCCAAGCTTTGAAAGCAATTTTTAAAATGAATAAATGTCTTTACAAATTTACGGCGTTATCGGTTGAACAAAGGCTAGATCTGTTTGATAAGCTGATTATACCCATTTTGAACTATGGATCTGAAGTTTGGGGGTTTCTACAGGCGAATGCCATTGAAAGAGTACATATGCAATTTTGTAAAAGGTTATTGGGAGTAAAGAAGTCAACACAAAACGATTTTATATATGGAGAACTGGGTAGAAAGTCTATGTTATGTCATCGTCATTTTAATATTATAAAATACTGGGTTAAGATATTACAAAGTAATGAAAATAAATATGTAAAACAAATATATGTTTTGATGTTAAATGATATAAATGCTCAACCCAACATAAACAATTGGGCATCTTTAATTAGAGATATATTAGGCATTATGGGTTTCAATGATGCGTGGTTAGACCAAACGATGGGTAATCCTAAATTGTTTCTGTATGTTGTTAAACAGAGATTACATGACAACTTTAGCCAAACTTGGAATAGTAGACTAGCTGATTCAAGCAGAGCACGCTTTTATAACTGTATATGTGTTTTCAAGTTTCAACCTTATCTTAATATTTGTAATATATCAAAATTTAGAATTGCCATGACAAATTAAGAGTATCCTCGCACAGACTAGAAATAGAAGCAGGACGTTGGAATAAACCTAATAGAATTCCGGTAAATGAGAGAAAATGTAAATTTTGTAATATCCTAGAAGACGAGTTTCATTTTATGTTAGAATGTCCTATGTACTCGGAGTTCAGAAAACAATATATCAAAAAATATTATTGGGATAGGCCAAATATGCAGAAACTTATTTTGTTAATTAACTCAGAATGTCAAAAAGAAATTAGAAACGTGGCTATTTTTGTTTACAAATCTTTTAATAAACGAAATGAATGTTTGTTTGCAAATAATTGAATTAATTCACAAACTTGTCTGTTGGTAGTAGCTACATGTTTAAATTAAGCAAATCTGACCTGTATATTGTGTACAACTGTAATGGCTAAAAGCCTTCTCCACACAAATGAAAGGAATTATTATTAAAAAAATATATATATGATGTTATCATAACAAATAGTGCATTTGTAAAATTAATTAGTTGTGAATATTGTATATTTTGACTGTCAGTCATGTGTTGTAAAACAAAATGTATATCCTCATGGGCTATTTGCCTAATGGAATTTTGATAATAAACTTGTTCAAACTTGTTCATTATTTATCTAATATTCTCAATAAGTTTAAAATAAACTAACTTATTGTGTTCACTATATGTATACATTATTTATCTAATACTTTCTCAATAAGTAATAAACTATGTGTGATAACGCTAATTGTTGAGTACAGTAAATATTTCATTTATTAAAACACCATGAAACCACTATTGTACTTTAAGAAGTGTGATTTTATTGAGAGTTTCAATACAGAAGAAATTAGTGGTAATTTGAATGCTTTAAATGAAAAAATAGAACAGTGTACGAATAGTGGGGATGTAAATTCATGTATTCATGATTTTAATGCCATTATTGAAGATGTTTCTTCACCAATTTTTAAGCGCAGATTTAGTTGTAATAGCGATGTTAAAGCGGATATTCCTGTATTTAACAATAAAAAAGAAAACCCGTGGTATAATGATGAGTGTCATGAAAGTAAGTTTCTCTTTTTACAAAAGTTGAATAAATATAGAGAAAGTAAAAGTGACATAAATAGAATTAATATGGTTAAAGCTCGGTCACTTTATAAATCTACTGTTAGAAATTGTAGGACGGATTATGATCGAGTGAAAACAGCTGCTTTTGTAAACGCAAGATATAAAAATGCAAAATTATATTTGAATATGTTAAAAGAAGCATCGGGACTTAAGCCAACAAATATACCATTGGCTTCTTTTGAACAATATTTTAAAGCTATTAATAGTCCAAATAACTAGTTCTTTGTTCCAGATGAAGATGTTGTATATTTTAATGAACGGTACGAAAATAATGAATTTAACATAATGTTTGAAGAGTTGAATGTGACTTTTACTGAGGATGAGATTATAAAATTACAGAATTCAAATCGATCTGATATGTTATTAAATGAAATGTTCATTCATGGTAAAACTATTTTATCACCAGTTATTTGTAAAATATTTAATAAAGTGTTTGAGGTTGGGTATTTTCCAGAAGTCTGGTCAGAAGGGCAAATTATTTACACGTACACTAAACAATAGATTATCGGAGTGGGCAGAAACATACAGCGTTCTAATTGAAGCACAAGCTGGATTTAGATCGCACATGAGTACTGTTGATAATATATTTGTTTTAAGTGGTTTAATTACACATATTTTAAATCAAGGAAAGAAATTGTATTGTGCATTTGTTGATTTTACTAAAGCTTTTGACTATGTTGTGCGTGATAATTTATGGTATAAATTAACAAAGTTCGGTATTCGGGGAAAGATTCTTGATATCATTAAATCAATGTACTCATGTGTTAAGTCTAAAGTTAAATACTGTAACCAATTGAGCGATGAATGTTACTGTGTACTTGGCGTTCGGCAAGGGGAGTGCCTATCTCTATTGTTGTTTTCTATGTATTTAAATGATATAGAAGATGCATTCATACATAGTGGCTTTGAAGGTTTAGATATTAATATGTTTAAGATGGTTATGCTGTTATATGCAGAATTTGCAGATGATATAGTTTTGTTTGCTAACACTGCAGCAGAGTTACAAAATGGACTTAATATACTATCTAGCTATTGTAAAGAATGGAGATTGAAAGTAAATTGTACTAAAACAAAAGTTATGGTATTTAGAAAGGGCGCAATGCTACCACGAAATTACGTTTTTATATATGATGGTGCTCCATTAGATATAGTTAGTAAGTTCACATATTTAGGTATAGTCTTTTCTACTGGAGGGTCTTCAGCAGAAGCACAAACTACTCTTGCTGGTCAAGCGCAAAAAGCCATTTTTAAAATGAAAAGGTATTTATACAAATTTACATTTATATCCCCAAAGCATAAATTAGATCTGTTTGATAAATTGATAACTCCAATTTTAAACTATGGATGCATTTTGGGTGTTAAGAAGACAACTCAAAATGATTTCATATATTATGAACTTGGCAGAACGTCATTTATTACAAGAAGATATTTTATAATAATTAAATATTGGTTAAAAATCATGAGAGTACATGATCGTAAATATGTGAAAATTGTTTATAACATGCTGCTTAATGCCTGTGAAACATATCCTCAGAACATAAACTGGATTTCCCAGTTGAAACATGTATTGTCCTCGCTTGGGTTTTATGATGCATGGTTACAACAAAGTGTTGGTAACGATAATATTTTTCTTGCAATATTAAAGCAAAGGTTAAATGACAATTTTGTTCAGAATTGGCATAGTCGATTAGAAAATTCCACTAGATCAGTTTTTTATATAAACATTGCAAAGTTTCAGTTTCAATCATATCTAGATAATATAAATGTTTTCAAAATGTGTCATGCACTAACTAAATTACGGGTGTCATCTCATAGACTGCAAATTGAAGCCGGTAGGTGGATTAAACCAAATAGAATTCCTGTAAACGATAGAATATGTGTATTTTGTAATAAACTTGAAGATGAATTCCATTTTGTGTTGAAATGCCAAACATACATAATGTTAAGGAATCAATATATTCCTAAATATTTTTTATAAGAGACCAAATATGATCAAGTTTCTGGAATTACTAAACTCACAAAATAAGATATATATTCGCAAACTGTGTACCTTTGTTTTAAAAGCATTTAAGTTACGAAACGAAACACTATACAGAAATTTCTAAATATAATGTATGTAATATATGTGTTAAGGAAATTGTGATGAATTGTAATTTATTTATGCAAGGAAGTGTTATGTAAACGCCTTCTCATTGTATCAGCTCAGTTAAGATAATAATATTTGGACATGTATTGTTTGTAATAACTACACTGTTGCCATGCTTTGTAATTGTAATTGTATTTTGTATCCTCATGGGCTTTTAAGCCTATTGGAAATTGGAAATAAATATTTATCTATCGATCTTTAACAATAAATGAATAAGAAACATAAATTCTAATTTAAAATTCCCCGATATCTTTGTTGTTAATTTTTCTACACAGCTTTAACAGCTTGTTAATTCATTAATATTAATTATAAGAATAGATTAAAACAATTCGTTTTTGGATATTATTAACTGTTGATTATAATTATTGTATCAGTAATATATTTAAACCTATGGTAGAATAAGACGAAAACAAGGAAACTGAAATTGTATTTAACTATATGCAATCAGTTTTAAAGTGAAAATGATGCTGGATAAATAAATCGAGACGCTAATTTCATTGTTTGATAATTGATTCAAGGTTTGTCCTGTGACCCTTTATAATCATTGAATTTCAGTGCTTCGATGTGTTTATTAATTAGCATTTACACTGTTATTAAAAAATGATGTTGAAACGTGCGTTCTAACGCGTGCTATATGCGGTATGCTTTTTGGCGGTGCTTGAGCACCGTCAGAGGTATAATGGGGTTTTGCAATGGAATCCTAGGAATGTGACAAACCTAACAGCACAAGCAACACTATGCAACACTACGCTAGAAGAAGAAGTCTCCCATGCATGCCTTTAATAAATTCGATATTATGTGATCACTGAGAGAAAATGATGATGTGTGTTCGCTCGCTTACTGTGTAATTTACAAATATTGTCCTTGTGTTTTCGCTTACTGTTTAATTAACAAATATTCTCCTAAGTAAATCCTTAGATTGTTTATGTATTAATACGCGCTTCTCCGAGATTTTGATTATGACGCATTTGAGAGATGATCAGTCGGTATTTGTAAACAAAAGGCCGCTTAATCATTTGATGCCCTAAATAAGAAACAATGTTCAGAATAAAGGCAATTTTACGGTGTCCGGTTGGGGCCAGATACAATGTCGCTTGACAACGCGACATCGCGACATCGCGATACGAAAATGCCACATTGCGATACGACAACGCGACATTGCGATGCGACATCGCGACATTACGACGCATTATAAGCAAAATGTCGTGCGTCGCCGGCGACGGAGCGACATTATAAGAAAAAGTAGTTCCGGCAACGCGACATCGCGACATTATAAGCAAAATGTCGTGCGTCGCCGGAAACATCGCGACATAATAACAAAATGTCGTGCGTCGCGATGTCGTGCGTCGTTGGCGACAATGTCGTGCGCGAAGGACGACATTATAAGCAAAATGTCGCGCGTCGCGATGTCGTGCGTCGTTGGCGACAATGTCGTTGGCGACATTACGACAATTGAAAGAATGTCGCATTGTCGTGGACGACATTACGACAATACGACATAGTTTCGCGTTGTCGTGCGCGACAATGCGACGCCCGACAATGCGACATCGCGACATTGCGATACGACATCACGACATAATTGTCGCGATGTCGTATCGCAATGTCACGATGTCGTATCGCATTGTCGAGTTGTCGTATCGTGATGTCGTATCGCGATGTTGCGATGTCGCGTTGTCAGGCATCGCATTGTCGTCGTCCACGACAATGCGACATTGTATCTGGCCCCAACCGGACACCGTACAATTTATTATTTATTTAGGTCATACATACCTATTTTATCAAAATTTCACTAAGTCAACATTTTATCATCTGTTTAAAAAGTTATAAATTGAGTTAAAATGACGGTCTGTGTTTATTGAAAATGTATCATGTTACTAAAAATAGAACAGTCAGCTTGCTTAGAAAACAATATACGGTAGCTAATTCGGGCCATATGAGTTAGGTAAAATATGTTTAAATACGAATTGAATTGAATTGGGTTGTAAGGCGCACCAACACATAAAAGGTTGTATGGCGCCTAACAGGCATGGACATGCCAGGCTTATCCTCCATGTACATCGAGATAAAATATGGAAAATGGACCTAGAACCTTCTCACCCTGAACTGCAAAGTTGATACAAATTCTATCGTAGAAACTCCATTTACACTGGATCCACGTTTATTGTTTTTCTGCCACTGCTCTTTTGATGTGAGCGAGATGGCACCTAAAACAATGCAGGGATCATGATGAAGACCTTTAATGAACATGAACAAAAAATGATAAAATGAACATGAAATACAAAATTGGTAAGGAATATCAATAATCTGAAACATCACTGAATGTAAAAAACAAATCATGGAAGTTATAATTACAGCACTTCCATTTCCCATCCATTCCAACACTTATAAAAGCACCGCCCATCAGTGCCTTCAGCACTTTGATAATATAAGGGTAATAGTAGATAGACGGAGTTACCGAATATTGCGAAAAAGCATTCTTTTAGAACTGATAATAAAACTATTAAAGGGACACATTGGTAATCTTGACTTTAAACAAACTCACGGCGTCCCGTAGGTTGTTCATGTTACTTGCATGTGTTCAATCATTAAAGAAACTAACCCGTCAAATAACGGAACAATTACACTACAAAACCGTTTATCAAAACACTATCTAGTTGTTCAGGTCACATACTACTGCATATGCACCGATTAAAAGTATAAGTTGTTCACGGGTTCTTAAAATATTATTAATTCATGAATCTAAAACTCGCCTTTTATACATTTTTAGAAGTAGGTTTGCTAACTTGTACTGTAAAAAATCACAGTTCATCAGAAAAGTTATTTTTTCAATAGACGAACAATTTAAAAATCTGTTATCTAACTGGCTTGCAGTATTAACAATATCATATCTCCGATCTGAGTAAAAATCACAGTCGACTAAAAAATGAGTTTCATCCTCTGTAGTTGACTTGGTACAAAATTTACAAAGTCGTTCACTAACAGGTGTTTTCGGTCGAGCATATCTCCCTGTTTCTATTGCTAAGGGCAGATTGCAACTTCTAAATTTAGCAAGAATGCGTTGATGGCCCCTACTTAGATTACACTTTACATAATATTCAGTTTTAAGTTCTGTCTTAAACTTTCTATACGTTCTTAATTTATTACCATTTTGACAGTTTTTTCCATCACCCATTAGTTTTCCAAACCATACATTTTATCTTCTTGGTTCAGGTATTCGCGTATCTTCCGTAAACAGACACTTGCATTTGGATTTATAAATATCATATTTTCTGCAGAATATGTGCTTTGAATAAACTTTAGCATTCTACTTTCCCATGACCTTGTTTTATTCAAAGACCTTTTATGCACTCTACGTATTAGTCTATGTTCTGGCATATTTTATATTCTGCACCATAATCGAACCGTTTCAATTTTCTGTTTAGTGCCGCAAGACTATATATGTTAACTCAAAACAATAACACTGTTATAAATAGTTTGTTTACATGGTGTTTTCAGGTTAAATATGACGGTAGATTTTTTGTGGTGGAGGCAGACCACATACTTTACCTGGATAAAACCAGTACTGTACACCTCCCACCATTGGTAAGAATCGACACTGCCTCACTTACAACTGTTAGAAATAGAAACAGAAAAAATAAAAATGTTACACAAAAAAAGGTGTCGATAGACACTGTGATTCGCACTACAGAATAAAAATCAAAGTCACCGTACAGCTAAGTCTCGTTTAATTTTATAATTATTATCAATTAAATTAAAAAGTAATTGAAGTTAAAACCAAACAATATTAAAAACAATATATTTATGAAAAAGTTCTTTACTTACCGTGTTAGAAATCGTTGAAGCCTCACATTCGGCCGGGTCCGGAGCATGAAGATGTCCCAGCTCGTTCATCTTGAATTGACAATCTCGCTGAGACACTGAGGGCACGTCAGCTTTGTATTTCGGATAGTGCATCCCCACTTGTTAGTGCGGCTGTTACCTTTCACCTGTAAATATCACTGGCGGATCCAGGGGGCGCAGTGCGCCCCCGCCCCTCAAAAAAAATTCCGGATCATACATGCATGTCCATGTTACTGTAGATAAAATATCAACCAATTTCGATGCATTCCCTCAGTATAAAAACAATTCTCGCTCGCTCGACGCATAATGGCTAATGAGTG
Organism: Cyrtodaria siliqua; assembly: GCA_037043455.1. Lineage (NCBI taxonomy): Eukaryota > Metazoa > Mollusca > Bivalvia > Adapedonta > Hiatellidae > Cyrtodaria > Cyrtodaria siliqua. The sequence continues at coordinate 188,757 of JAWPHD010002024.1, read as the reverse complement.
GTTTAATTAACACATTGTTAAATCCTTTTATTTGAAAACGGACTTTTTTACCCGAAAATTGACCAAAATCTTAAATTACGTAATGAATTATTGTATAATAATACATAAGATCTCCTCGTCAACTTAAATTCTAAAATCATATTTAGTTCATATTTCTATATATATACCTACATTTGATAGGAGTATATGAATACTTCATTGCTCACCGCTGTAGGTTCGATCACTCAGGGGCCTAGGAATCTTTATGTGAGGAAGCTATCCAGTTGGCTTGAGGAACGTCGGTGGTTCTACCCAGGTGCCCGCCCGTGCACGAAAATTGCCCGGAGGGGCACCTGGGGTCTTCCTCCACCAATGGAAGCATATGACCTTAGCTGTTGGTGCGACTATAAAATCCAATTCAATCAATCTATAACAAGTATACTTCAGTTGAACCATGCTTAATCACTTGATAATAGGTACTATGTATACTGTATCACCACCTATTGATATTTTGTGTATTGTTAAATAAGCATTTGTGTACTCATGGGCCTATGGCATTTTGTATGAAATAAACTATTATCATTTGCAACAACAACACCATCGATATTATATGGGCGAGTTTACATGAACCGTGACATTGTAAGAATAGCCATGCGAACAGGAGATCCTTTCCTTTTTGTGAAGCACCGATGACAATCTCGAACTCAGTCGGACGGTCAGTCGAGAAGTTAATTAAACATGATTTGGGTGGCCGTGTTGACCAACTCGGGGCCAAGTTAGCTATAATTCATTCAATGAATTCGCAGCCAAATGTCCTCAGTGTTGCATACTCGTCCGACTGTCATGTAACATTGTATAGTCATGACTGTGTGTACATGTACATGTGATTTTGCCTTGTAAAGAAAAAATGACAAATCGTACTTAAGAATTACATGAGACCAAGCTAGTTTCAGTCATACATGATATGTTTTACATTTGCAACCCACTGGGAGCTTAACTTGCAAGTGAGAAAGTGTCGATTCTCACGGATGGCGGGAGATATACAGTACTGGTTCTACGCAGGAATAAGTGAATGGTCTGCCTCCACCACACAAATATAGACCGTCATACATGGCCTAAAATGTGCTAAAAATGACGTAAAACACCATTCAAACCAAACCAAATACATTTATGTAAATGGGTTTACTTGCAATATCAGAATCCGTATTTATTATTAAGGTCCTACTGGTTTGGAAAATATGTAAAAGGACAACAAGCGAGTTCAACCCAGCGAGATGAGAAAGAACAACAAGCAAGTTCCATCCAGCGAGATGAGAAAGAACAACAAGCGAGTTCCATCCAGCGAGATGAGAAAGAACAACAAGCGAGTTCCATCCAGCGAGATGAGAAAGAACAAAAAGCGAGTTCCATCCAGCGAGATGAGAAAGAACAACAAGCGAGTTCCATCCAGCGAGATGAGAAAGAACAACAAGCGAGTTCCATCCAGCGAGATTAGAAAGAACAACAAGCAAGTTCCATCCAGCGAGATGAGAAAGAACAACAAGCAAGTTCCATCCAGCGAGATGAGACAGGACAACAAGCAAGTTCCATCCAGCGAGATGAGAAAGAACAACAAGCGAGTTCCATCCAGCGAGATTAGAAAGAACAACAAGCGAGTTCCATCCAGCGAGATTAGAAAGAACAACAAGCAAGTTCCATTCAGCGAAATGAGAAAGAACAACAAGCAAGTTCCATCCAGCGAGATGAGACAGGACAACAAGCAAGTTCCATCCAGCGAGATGAGAAAGAACAACAAGCGAGTTCCATCCAGCGAGATTAGAAAGAACAACAAGCAAGTTCCATCCAGCGAGATGAGAAAGAACAACAAGCGAGTTCCATCCAGCGAGATGAGAAAGAACAACAAGCAAGTTCCATCCAGCGAGATGAGAAAGAACAAAAAGCGAGTTCCATCCAGCGAGATTAGAAAGAACAACAAGCAAGTTCCATCCAGCGAGATGAGAAAGAACAACAAGCGAGTTCCATCCAGCGAGATGAGAAAGAACAACAAGCAAGTTCCATCCAGCGAGATGAGAAAGAACAAAAAGCGAGTTCCATCCAGCGAGATGAGAATGAACAACAAGCGAGTTCCATCCAGCGAGATGAGAAAGAACAACAAGCGAGTTCCATCCAGCGAGATGAGAAAGAACAAAAAGCGAGTTCCATCCAGCGAGATGAGAAATAACAACAAGCGAGTTCCATCCAGCGAGATGAGAAAGAACAACAAGCGAGTTCCATCCAGCGAGATTAGAAAGAACAAGAAGCGAGTTCCATCCACCGAGATGAGAAAGAACAACAAACAACAAGCAAGTTCCATCCAGCGAGATGAGAAAGAACAAAAAGCGAGTTCCATCCAGCGAGATGAGAAAGAACAAAAAGCGAGTTCCATCCAGCGAGATGAGAAAGAACAACAAGCGAGTTCCATCCAGCGAGATGAGAAAGAACAACAAGCAAGTTCCATCCAGCGAGATGAGAAAGAACAAAAAGCGAGTTCCATCCAGCGAGATGAGAAAGAACAACAAGCAAGTTCCATCCAGCGAGATGAGAAAGAACAACAAGCGAGTTCCATCCAGCGAGATGAGAAAGAACAACAAGCAAGTTCCACCCAGCGAGATGAGAAAGAACAACAAGCGAGTTCCATCCAGCGAGATGAGAAAGAACAACAAGCGAGTTCCATCCAGCGAGATGAGAAAGAACAACAAGCAAGTTCCATCCAGCGAGATGAGAAAGAACAACAAGCAAGTTCCATCCAGCGAGATTAGAAAGAACAACAAGCGAGTTCCATCCAGCGAGATGAGAAAGAACAACAAGCAAGTTCCATCCAGCGAGATGAGAAAGAACAACAAGCGAGTTCCATCCAGCGAGATGAGAAAGAACAACAAGCAAGTTCCATCCAGCGAGATGAGAAAGAACAACAAGCAAGTTCCATCCAGCGAGATTAGAAAGAACAACAAGCAAGTTCCATCCAGCGAGATGAGAAAGAACAACAAGCGAGTTCCATCCAGCGAGATGAGAAAGAACAACAAGCGAGTTCCATCCAGCGAGATGAGAAAGAACAATAAGCGAGTTCCATCCAGCGAGATTAGAAAGAACAACAAGCAAGTTCCATCCAGCGAGATGAGAAAGAACAACAAGCAAGTTCCATCCAGCGAGATGAGAAAGAACAACAAGCAAGTTCCATCCAGCGAGATGAAAAAGAACAACAAGCAAGTTCCATCCAGCGAGATGAGAAAGAACAACAAGCAAGTTCCATCCAGCGAGATGAGAAAGAACAACAAGCAAGTTCCATCCAGCGAGACGAGAAAGAACAACAAGCAAGTTCCATCCAGCGAGATGAGACAGGACAACAAGCAAGTTCCATCCAGCGAGATGAGAAAGAACAACAAGCGAGTTCCATCCAGCGAGATGAGAAAGCCAGAGCTAACATTATTAAATGGTTTCAAACATATTTTCTTGAGAAACTGTTTTCTCTATGATTATCAATTATTTTGGCAAAATTGTCAAACAATACGAAACAAACGTTAAAATCAGATCAAAAGATGGCAGGGTGTGAAAAATAACTGTCCGTGTGCAATGTGGATTGATGGTCTAAACTGAGTAGTAGATTGTTTGTGAGTGTTTGTGTAACAATTATAACAAACATGTTAGTGTTTTCGTCAAATAAACTAACCAATCAACATACAATACCCATAGGTGTCAATAGTAATTGACCAATCAGTTTTCTTGGAAGTGATCATGTATATACGCTGAAACTGTCATTACGATTGACAAAATTTACTCTGCCAAACTTGAACTAAAATCAGGAAAAGTGATTACGTGAAATAGAAATCGTTCCAAGCGGATATTTAAAGCTCGAGCGTCCCTTGATTTCTCATTCCGCTTGGTGTATTCTTCTGAGACAAACTGAAGTGATTTTGATACGTTTTCGTAGATTTAGTTTTGAATATTTTGCGTAAACATGTATACGTATGAAGCGACCACCCTACTTCTGTCGGAGGATGACAATGTTGACGAAGCAGGTCAGTTCAATAAGCTACGCATCCATGATGAAGGTAAACAATATTTTCCTTTGTGCCGTAAATATAAAGATTACCATATTATATCATCGACGTTTTATTATACATGATACATGGTTATACATCTATGATCTAACAAGATACTAAGAAAATGGAGTCGTTCATGCATATATGGCACCGTGAAATTATGTCTCTAGAGCTCTGGAAGCGATTCAGATAAAGGAATTCATTCATTAAAAGACGATCTATTTCACCAGGGCCAAAACAAAATTGTGTTTCGGGCAACCTGACCCTACCTAGCAAAACATGCCGACCCTAAAGTACTTTTGCCGTCGATCCTAAGAAAACATAACGTTCGATCGAGTTCCGAAGGTGTCCGTATTCAATACACACAGTGTGGCAAGGGAGACTACTCATAAGCTGATACAGGCAATTTGAGTATATGCTCACTTTCCTTTAAAACTTTAGTGCGATAGAAAACATTAATTTTGACAAAATGTCTGAGTTGCATCAATTTTACTGAGAAACTTTGTTATAGCCAGCTTCCCAAAAATTGCACATGTTGAACATACACATTTACTGTCTTTTTTCATTCACCGTCGGTATACTTACAGACATGTAATTGAATGCTCGTAGCCTGTAATTTTCAAGGATCGGAACTGTCATTTATTTCATCTTACATTAAAATTAAAGCGTTAAAACAATTATGTTATTGTTCATCGTTTTCTTTAGTATTTGTAAGACTTTTTGATCTGATATTCACATTAACACTTAATACCTGATGACTGTACAGATTTATTAAAACAGTAAACATATTGGTTTATTGATTTTGCTGTATTGGGATACATTTCTTTGAAATCAACACAGATTTCTTGGTGCAAGCTTTGTTACAGTCTATATGATTTTAGAATTTGCCATTTGTCATTCGTTTCCCACTTCTTCATTGCATCAAATGGACAGTCAGCACTGAACTATTTCAAACGGACTAGAATAGAAAAATAACCATGCTTGAAATAAGTTGAACTTTATTAAAGGCAAAACTATTAATTTGAGCTTAAACAATACCTAGTTTAAATGTAACATTTTAAGTGAATAGTGAATTATTCCTCAGTGTATCAACATTTCCTTCTAAAAAAAAAACGCCTACATACCCTACCTAGACTTGTTGAGACCGTTGCCATAAACACACATTTTTTTTGTCCCAGGGTCCTGTATGTTTTCATTCAATTTACATCCCAGATTGTATACATTAGTTAGAGTTATAATTAATCAGCCCAACCTTCCCCTAACTTGAAATGGAATAAAAGTTGAAAATGTTCTCAGCTAATTTTCTCCAAAACCTGAGCCCTTCCAAAAAATCGCAAATCTTGGGACCCGATATGTAAAGTAGTTTAGGTTAGGGGATGCTAAAATTAAATCGCACAGAGATCCGGTTTAATTAAAACACGCCGTTGTCATGCTAATATTGTTATCAATAAGGGATTATTTTGCTTTGCTTATTTTTAAAGCGTTTTTGAAAATATAATACACATTTCAGATTCCTCGTCCGGGTACGGATCATCTGAGTGTTCCGATGCAGAATCTGATAACACAAGTATCGCTCCATCACGTGGTCACTTCGAGATCTTGCCAGCCTCGCGCCATGGACATAACGTTATGAAGTTCAAGAGTACGCATGCGCTCTGTGAGGATTTAAAGCTAATTCTGGACATGCCAGAAATGTGTGACGTCACTTTCCTTGTTGGTCCGAGTAAAGTCCCCGTTCACGGAGTTCGAGCAATACTTGGCACTCGAAGCAAGTAAGTAGACACATTTAGAACAGATATATCATTCCATTCATAATTATGTCGCTTCATGCTCCTATCATAGACAGCCGTAGCTTTAAAGGTTACGACCCTAACGTTAAATGTAACACATTCTGTCTCAATCAATTATACACGATTTTCATTAAACATGCAAAATTTGAAAGCTACCGCTAGCGTAAGCAGTTGTAACCATTAATGTAACAATAAAATAATGTTATCTTTAACGTGTTTTGTTAATGTTGAAGAGGTTACCTTTAATGGAAGTGTTAGCTTTAACGTTGTCACATGCGTTACTTAAACATGATTGCACGTCGTGAACATGCCTCTATGATCAATGGATGAAGGCGAAACTACTGTATTGTTAACTACTGTAAAGTTATATAAATAAAATCGGTTATATCTTGAGGGTTCATATAATAATTAATACGTATTATATTAAAATCGATGGTATGAACTTCGACTTTAACAGTGATATGTTTTCTCACTCCAGGGTCTTTTATCAACTCATCTTGAAACATCTGCACATGCGCAGTCGCCAGCAAGATATTTCGGACAGGAAGTCCACAAAGCAGACGAAATCCCGACCCAACACTGGCCGTCTTACGATCCCAGTGAGGAAATACGACCCAGAGGTATTCCGAATGCTGATACAGTTTATTCACTGCGGGACGGCTTCTATCAAGGATGACACTGTTTCCGGTAAGTTTTGTAGTGTTTGCACCATCAATACTGAACACTGCCTTATTTTTTCAAACAAACAATTTATACCTATCTGGAAGTATAATGATACGCAACCTTTGTGATAAGATGCTTTAACAGTCATTACTCTTTTTAAAATACATTGACATGAGCGTTTGATGGTTTAAAGTGGCAGTTTCATTTGCTATGCATTAATGTGTACTTTATTAGTAGAAACAAATAGTTTGTTAGGTATATGTGTATACATGGATATGTAGGTCTATGGTGTATACAATTAAAGTTGATATCAAACATATATCTAACTAAAACCCGTCAGTCATTTAGAACTGTAAACAAATGTTCTTAGAATTTAAAAAGTATAGTTTGAATCTAAATTTTAGGTATTATCTGCGGTGCCGATCAGTTTGAACTTCCGGAATTAGAGGATGCATGCTGGGAATACATTGACACGTGTCTTGTCTCGGGCGTAGGCGAGAGTTTGATTTTCTCCACGAGATGTTACAGACAGCATAGAAAGGCACAGCATATACTAAATAAAGTATGTATTGTTTGTGGCATACTCAGTGTTATACTTACATTTGTCGATTTAAACAAAAGCAACTGTAAATTTTACTGCGGCGTGGCTGATTAGAGCGTCTGCCTCGCACGATGGAGGACGTGTGTTCAACCCCTCCGGTGCATACCAAAGAATTCATAGAAATATACTAGTAGCTCCCTTGCTTGACGTTCAGCATATGAAGGGTAGTTCCGATTGGTCGGTCAGGTGTTAGTGTAACGTGACTGATTTGGGTATCCTGTCATGTGTCTTAAGAAGACGTGATATGACTGAAAGATTGTTAAAATCGACGTTAAACTGTATACACAACCCCCACTCCACGCTACATTTCAGCTTGCAAATCATATGTCTGCTTTCACCATTTTATAACGCGTCTCCGTGGCCGAATGGTTAAGACGTTGCGTTGTAAACCTTCGCCTCTCACCGCTGCGGGTTCGAATCCGACTGAGAACTCGACTTGTAAGTGAGAAATTGTCAATTCTTAGGGATGGCGGGAGATGTACAGTACAGGAAAAGTGGGTGGTCTGCCTCTACCACAAAAAAAATCGACCGTCATAATATTATATAACCTTACATGTGTTGAAAATGACGTAAAACACCATACAAACAAAGAAACAAAGCACCATTTTATTTCGTTTGATGGGAGTCATAATTGTGTATTTTTTCATTCCAGTTTGCTTCTTTTGATGAGAGTCTTAAATGTAATTATTTTATTTTGCCAGATATATTCCGTGTTGGATGGACAGTTAACTGCTGACGCGTCGTCACTGGCGAGGGAATCCACAGTCTGAAGGAGAATATCTCACCGCCAGAGTTCATCACAACGGCAGTAGCAACCAACGCTATCTGCTTAGCGACGTTATCATGTCGACTGTAAGCCAACCGTGAAAGTCGTTAGCAACCAAGGAAATCGTTCACAACTATGGAAATCGTTGTCAACTGCAGAAGGAGGCACCAGCCAATCGACGAAGATGTCATGATCCAATGATGTCGTTACCAACTAAAGACGTTGTCACCAACCAACCAACAAAGACGTTATGAACTAATGAAGTCGTCACCAACTAAGTAAGTCGTCAAAGCCAACCAACGAAAACGTCTTGAACCATTGATGTCGTCACCAACTAAGGAACTCGTCACAGCAAACCTACGAAGACGTCATAAACCAATTAAATGTTCACTAACAATGGAAGTCGTCACCACTCGTCCGCATTGATTTGTGTTCCAAGCTTTTACTAATCAAAGGAAAGGGGCTGAACTACGTCAGCGTATATCATCAGAGAGAAACCATCCATACAAGCACAACAAACTTCTTAAACACCCTGGCATATCTAGTCTACACAAACTAAATATAATAAACAAAATTAATTTAGCACATAAAATCCATGTCAATTCCATAGACTATATACAAAGCCATGTATGTTCGGGGTCAATGATAAAGTGACATAGATATGACAATTAGTAATGCTACGAAGTCATTTGTTATTAAAGTCGGTGATAAAAATAAAGCAAATAATTATTATGTTGGAAACATATTTTGTATTGGTTATCGAAAATCCTTCTCATTTCAATGGAAGGGAGGTAATTTTAAAATTAAAAACTTTGGAACGTGTTTGTTTGAGAATAACAATGTTTTGTGAACATATTTTAGCGGTTTTCAAAATATAACAGAATGGTCAATTATTGTCAATGCCAGACATTGCATTTGTTCAAAGCAATACGTTTGTTTAATGAAATAACGTGTTTGGTTATTGTATGGGAGATAAATCACATCCTTACCTAGCATTTCTAAAAGCTTCAAACATATATATCGATAGTCTTTATGTGTAATCTATGTACCTTATAGGTCGTGCTAAACTTATTTTGTTCACTATATGTATACATTATTTATCTAATACATTCTCAATAAGTATTAACCTATGTGTCATAACGCTAATTGTTGAGTACACTAAATATTTCATTTATTAAAACACCATGAAACCACTACTGTACTTTTACAATAAATGAATAAGAAACATAAATTCTAATTTAGAATTCCCGATATCTTTGGTGTTACATGGAGCCTTAAAGGCGCACATGGCAATCTTGATTTTTGAAAATCTATTGGCGTCCCGTTAAATTTTCTACACAGCTTTAACAGCTTGTTAAATCATTAATATTAATTATAAAAATAGTTTAAAACAATTCGTTTTTGCATATTATAAACTGCTGATTATAATTATTGCATCAGTAATATATGTTAAACCTATGGTAGAATAAGACGAAAACAAGGAAACTGAAATTGTATTTAACTATATGCAATCAGTTTTAAAGTGAAAATGTTTCTGGATAAATAAATCGAGACGCTAATTTCATTGTTTGATAATTGATCAAGGTTGTCCTGTGACCCTTTAAAATCATTGAATTTCAGTGCTTCGATGTATTTATCAATAAGCATTTACACTGTAAAATTGTTATTAAAAAATGATGTTGCAATGTGCACGTTTTAACGCGTGCTTTATGCGTTATGCTTTTAATATAACGGTAATAGTAAGTGATGAAGTTACCGAATATTGCGAAAAAGCATTCTTTTAGAACTGATGATAAAACTATTAAAGGGACACATTGGTAATCTTGACTTTAATAAAACTCACGGCGTCCCGTAGGTTGTTCATGTTACTCACGGCGTCCCGTAGGTTGTTCATGTTACTTGCATGTGTTCAATCATTAAAGAAACTAACCCGTCATATAACGGAAAAATTACACTACAAAACCGTTTATCAAAACACTATCTAGTTGTTCAGGTCATATACTACTGCATATGTACCGATTTAAAGTATAAGTTTTTCACGGGTTCTTAAAATAGTATTAGTTCATGAAGCTAAAACTCGAATTTTATACATTTTTAGAAGTAGGTAAAGAATCACAGTTCATCAGAAAAGTTAATTTTTCAATAGACGAACAATTTAAAAATCTGTTATCTAACTGGCTTGCAGTATTAAAAATATCATATCTACGATCTGAGTAAAAATCACAGTCGACTAAAAAATAAGTTTCATCCTCTGTAGTTGACTTGGTACAATATTTACAAAGTCGTTCACTGACAGGTGTTTTCGGTCGAGCATATCTCCCTGTTTCTATTGCTAAGGGCAGATTGCGACTTCTAAATTTAGCAAGAATGCTTTGATGGCCCCTACTTAGATTACACTTTACATAATATTCAGTTTTAAGTTTTGTCTTATACTTTCTATACGTTCTTAATTTATTACCATTTTGACAGTTTTTTCCATCACCCATTAGTTTTCCAAACCATACATTTTATCTTCTTGGTTCAGGTATTCGCGTATCTTCCGTAAACAGACACTTGCATTTGGATTTATGAATATCATATATTCTGCAGAATATGTGCTTTGAATAAACTTTAGCATTCTACTTTCCCATGACCTTGATTTATTCAAAGACCATTCATGAACTCTACGTATTAGTCTATGTTCTGGCATATTTTTTATTCTGCCCCATAATAGAACCGTTTCAATTTTCTGTTAAGTGCCGCAAGACTATATATGTTAACTCAAAACAATCACTGTTAGAAATAGTTTGTTTACATGGTGTTTTCAGGTTATATATGACGGTAGGTTTTTTGTGGTGGAGGCAGACCACATACTTTACCTGGATAAAACCAGTACTGTACATCTCCCACCATTGGTAAGAATCGACACTGCCTCACTTACAACTGTTAGAAATAGAAATAGAAAAAATAAAAATGTTACACAAAAAAAGGTGTTGATAGACACTGTGATTCGCACTATAGAATTAAAATCAAACGCAACCTTACAGCTAAGTCCCTTTTATAATATCACTTTATATGTTTTTCATTGAGTTTCTAAAAATCTATTCCAAACATGACATGCTTCTAGAATTGTAACAGATAACTGTTGTAAAGCTAAACATTAATGCTATTCATGTTATCTCCCCTGAATACAGGGCAATATATTGGCTCGCCGTTGGAAGACATGACCATGGATATACAGGTACCCTGTTTCTGACTATGTAGATCTATGACATGACTATGGAAATGTACTTTCTTATTCTTATAAAAGTGTGAACTACATGTAACATTGATAGGTAGTATAGAAACACATTTGATATTATTCATGGAATATGATAAACATGGATAATTGACTAGTTTCAAATGAGTTCTCTCATTAAATAAAATCTGTATACCATATTGTTGTAATTGCTCCACTTCCCATAGAGACACATGGCAATCTTTAAGTGTGTATGCAACTTTATAATTAGCACCTAAATTTACTAATGAAGTGTCACATTTGACTTTAGGCCTAATCGCATAATAAATCATATATATAGACTTCTGTTTTATTAAAAAAATAATAATAAGGGTCATTTATAGATTATTTATTCTCTCATTAGTTTTATAAGATTTAAAGTGCTCCTGACGCAATTGATAATAAAACAAAATCCAGTTGCTTTGAAATATGTAAATGTTTGTTAATATGAAATGTGTGTGGCTAAATCTTACAAGGCACCACATTGAAACTGTCATGTGTCATCATAAAAAGTAACAAATTGAAGGTAAAGTATTATGGATGACTGGAATTGAAACAAAAACCCAGTATAAAATACTAAACATGTAAAAGTCTGATGACAGATCATGTCAGCCATATAAGAGGCAACGGTGCTTTTACATTTTACATTGAATATTATTATGGCCATTAGACAGAAACAGCTAAACAATGACATGTTATTATGTCACAAATCAAATCATTAATTGTATCATACTAGCTACATGTTAGAATTTTAACGATAAATATACTTTCATATATTGCATGGTGTTATATAATATTTCCAGAAAGTACATTTAGAAAAAAATAACATAATATTGAAATATATTCACTAGATGGATGTATATATGTTAACTCAAAACAATAACACTGTTAGAAATCGTTTGTTTGCATGGTGTTTTCAGGTTATATATGACGGTCGATTTTTTTGTGGTAGAGGCAGACCACACACTTTACCTGGGTAGAACCAGTACTGTACACCTCCCGCCATCGGTAAGAATCGACACTGACTCACTTACAACTGTTAGAAATAGAAATAGAAAAAATAAAAATGTTACACAAAAAAAAGGTGTTGATAGGCACTGTGATTCGCACTATAGAATTAAAATCAAACGTCACCTTAAAGATAAGTCTCGTTTAATTTTATAATTAGTATCAATTAATTTAAAAAGAAATTAAAGTTAAACCCAACAATATTAAAAACACTATATTTATGAAGAAGTTCTTAACTTACCGTGTTAGAGATCATTGAAGCCACACATTCGGCCGGGTCGGGAGCATGAAGATGTTCTGCCGGGTCCGGAGCATGAAGATGTTCTAGCTAGTTCATCTTGAATTGTCCATCTCTCTCAGACACTGATGCAGGGCACGTCAGCTTTGTATTTCGGATTTTGCATCTCCGCTTGTTAGTGCGGCTGTTACCTTTCACCTGTAAATATAATGCGAATTAGATGTTACAAAGACTTCATGTTTTACAAATATATTACATTTATTACAATAACAATTTAGTTTCATAAATTTGCTAAATGTGTATTATATACATAATTGAATCAGATATTTGCAACAACAACACCATTGATATTATATGGGCGAGTTACATGTACCGTGACATTGTAAGAATAGCCAGGGGATCCTTTCCTATTTGTGAAGCACCGATGACAATCTCGAACTCAGTCGGACGGTCAGTCGAGAAGTAGGTGAAGCAGGATCTTGCAGAGATCGGGAAAAAAAGAAGTAAAAAGCATATAACAAAATGTGTCGATTACAACGGAGGGCACAATAAATTAATTAACATGATTTGGGTGGCCGTGTTGACCAACTCGGGGCCGAGTTAACTATAATCCGCAGCCAAATGTTCTCAGTGTTGCAAAACTCGTCCGACTGTCATGTAACTTTTTTTTCTTTTTTTTTTTTTTTTCTGAAGCTTCCATAACATATTCATACAGAACATATATATATATAATTATTATTTACCGATATCATGCAAAATGTATATATTCATTTTTGATAAACATGTAACTCACTACATTATTATTGTGTAAATATACATATAACAAATAATATGATGTTACTCTGCAAACAGATTACTGGAGAAGGGAAATGTTAAATCATGTATTCATGCATTTTATGTAAAGATATGCATTTTTATATTTTCAATTATGCATATATTATGAAAAAAAAAAAAATAATAATAATAAGTTCAGCAATCTTTAATGAACATTTAGTTTAAAGATATTAAATGCTATTTTATAATGTGAAATATTATAAAATATTGGCATGACATAGGGTGATCTTCTCTTTCACTGATTTGTTGTGATCGGAGTTATCTCCCATTTACTTAAAACCGCGTATTTCATATTTCAATATGATATATATTAAAGAACATGGTAAAACGTCATTAAATAACAGTTCTAGGTTTCAAGTTATAAAAAACACACAAACTCAATGGATATTAAACCTTGTCATTATATATGTACCAAATTATTTTATTTTTTTAAAAATAATTGAAATTACCTCCCTTTACATTGAAATAAAGACTAAATTATAATATCTGTGAAGCAGGTAGATTAAAACGTGTTATTTTTTTTCAACTCAGATATCGTTTCAAACAAAATGTCTGCATATATTTGCTCCTTATGTTAATTATATTGTTAATGACTGCCACGCATGGCCTAGAGTATGTGCAAATGAATTTGCCAACCAATTTACTTGCTAATCTTTTTTTTCTCTCAGCATATTTATATGGTTCGTATAAAAAAAATCAGCACACTTATACTAACTATATGGTTCGTATAATAGAATTCTGTATACTATCGAATATGCACATTAGGTATTTTATTTATAAATATGCACCAATATCAAATATGCACCATATATGTATTTTATATAGACCTGCAGCAATATATTATCAAATATGCATTATTGTATATTTCACTAATATACATGTATCAGCTTCATTTCAAGTATGCGCCATTTTGTATTTCCTATATATATACACACATGTATCAGTATTTTCTCAAATATATACCCATTTTTGCAGATACACACCATATACCACACTCACCCGCATACACATATTATTTACACATATATAAACATATGATTTTCCTGGGGTATTGTAGGCATTTAGTATGTCTACTGTACGGATATGTATGGATTACTTTTTTTTTGGAAAAAAAAAAAAAGTTTAATACAAAACAATTTCTAGAACTGAAATATATACATCAAAAGAAAGGAGAAAATTGTCAAGAAAAAAGGTTGAGAAGTAGACAATAGTGTTTTACTATGTCGATTGTTGTGGTGTCCCTGCATTTTGGAGTATTTCATTGAAGTTTAGTAAAATCAAGTAATTCTGTATCTATAGGCCTATTTTACCTATGTTTATATATCGACTCCACATGGCTTCAAATCGTGCAACTTTTAAATTTGTATATGCTATCCACTTTTCCACTTTGTATAAAGATATAATATGTTTTTTAAAAATATTTAACAATGGGATTTGTAATTGCATTTTTTGTTGATAAATGAAAAATTTGGCCTGCAGGAGTATTTTGCTCAAAATGTTATCAAATTTATTATTTCCAAATAGAATATCTGTTTCTGACCAAAGTGTCAGCCTTGTATTACATTTATGCCTGATGTATTCTGCAAGGTCTAACCAAAACTGTTTTACAAATTCACAATTCCAAAATAGGTGATGAATGGTTTCGGGTAAAATATTGCAAAAGCTGCAAACATTGTTATCTAGAATATTCATTTTAGTCAATAAATATTTAGTTCCCAAAATTCTGTGGACTGTCATGTAACATTGTATAATCATGATTGTGTACATGTACATGTGATTTTGCCTTGTAAAGAAAAAATTACAAATCGTGCTTAAGAATTACATGAGACCAAGCTAGTTTCAGTCATACATGATATGTTTTACATTTGCAACCCACTGGGAGCTTAACTTGCAAGTGAGAAAGTGTCGATTCTCACGGATGGCGGGAGGTATACAGTACTTGTTCTACGCAGGAATATGTGGGCGGTCTGCCTCCACCACACATTTGCTAAAAATGACGTAAAACACCATTCAAACCAAACCAAATGCATTTATGTAAATGGGTTTACTTGCAATATCAGAATCCGTATTTATTATTAAGGTCCTACTGATTTGGAAAATATTTAAAAGAACAACAAGCAAGTTCCATCCAGCGAGATGAGAGAGCCAGAGCTAACATTCTTAAATGGTTTCAAACATATTTTTTTTGAGAAACTGTTTACTCTATGATATTAAATTATTTTGGCAAATTTGTCAAATAATAGCGAAACAAACGTTAAAATCAGATCAAAAGATGGCAGGGTGTGAAAAATAACTGTCCGTGTGCAATGTGGATTGATGGTCTAAATTGAGTAGTAGATTGTTTGTGAGTGTTTGTGTAACAATTATAACAAACATGTTAGTGTTTTCGTCAAATAAACTGACCAATCAACATACAATACCTATAGGTGTCAATAGTAATTGACCAATCAGTTTTCTTGGAAGTGGTCATGTATATACGCTGAAACTGTCATTACGATTGACAAAATTTACTCTGCCAAACTTGAACTAAAATCAGGAAAAGTGATTACGTGACATAGGAATCGTTCCAAGCGGATATTTAAAGCTCGAGCGTCCCTTGATTTCTCATTCCGCTTGGTGTATTCTTCTGAGACAAACTAAAGTGATTTTGATACGTTTTCGTAGATTTAGTTTTGAATATTTTGCGTAAACATGTATACTTACGAAGCGACCACCCCACTTCTGTCGGAGGATGACAATGTTGACGAAGCCGGTCAGTTCAATGAGCTACGCATCCATGATGAAGGTAAACGATATTTTCCTTTTTGCCGTAAATGTAACCATTACAATATTATATCATCGACGTTTTATTATACATGATACAAGGTCATACATCTATGATCTACGAATATGTGTAAGGTAGTTCAGGTTAGGGGATGCTGAAATTAAATCTCATATAGAACCAGTTTAATTAAAACACGCCGTTGTCATGCTAATATTATTATCAATAAGGGATTATTTGTTTTGCTTCTTTTTAAAGCATTTTTTATAAATATAATACAAATTTCAGATTCCTCGTCCGGGTACGAATCATCCGAGTGTTCCGATGCAGAATCTGTCAACGCAAGTATCGCTCCATCACGTTGTCACTTCGAGATATTGCCAGCCTCGCGCCATGGACAGAACGTTATGAAGTTCAAGAGTACACATGCGCTCTGTGAGGATTTAAAGCTAATTCTGGACATGCCAGAAATGTGTGACGTCACTTTCCTTGTTGGTCCGAGTGAAGTCCCCGTTCACGGAGTTCGAGCAATACTTGGCACACGAAGCAAGTAAGTAGACACATTTAGAACAGATATACCATTCCATTCGTAATTATGTCGCTTCATGCTCCTATCATAGACAGCCATAGCGTTAAAGGTAACGACCCTAACGTTAAATGTAACACATTCTGTCTCAATCAATTATACACGATTTTCATTAAACATGTACCATTTGAAAGCTACCGCTAGCGTAAACAGTTGTAACATTTAATGTCACAATAAAATATTGTTACCTTTAACGTTTGTTTTGTTCATGTTGAAGAGGTTACATTTAATGGAGGCTGTAACCTTTATCGGAAGCGTTTGCTTTAACGTTGTCACACGCGTTACTTGAACATGATTGCACGTCGTGAACATGCCTAAATATAAGATCAATGGATGAAGGCGAAACTACTATTGCATCTTGATCTTTGTTTATACATAGTTATATAAATAACGGTTACATCCTGAGGGTTCATTTCATATAAGAATTAATACGCATTATATTAAAATCGATGGCATGAACTTTGACTTTCACAATGATATGTTTTCTCTCTCCAGGGTCTTCTATCAACTCATCTTGAAGCATCTGCACATGCGCAGTCGCCAGCAAGATATTTCGGACAGAAAGTCCACAAAGCAGCCAAAATCCCAACCCAACACTGGCCGTCTCACGATCCCAGTGAGGAAATACGACCCAGAGGTATTCCGAATGCTGATACAGTTTATTCACTGCGGGACTGCTTCTATCAAGGATGACACTGTTTCCGGTAAGTTTTGTACTGTTTACACCATCAATACTGAACACTGCCTTCTTTTTTCAAACAAACAATTTATACCTATCTGGAAAGTGTAATGATACTGCAACCTTTGTGATAAGAGTCGTTACTCTTTTTAAAATATATTGACCTGAACGTTTGATGGTTGGTTTAGTATCAGTCAGTTTTAGAACTCTAACAATATATTAGTAACTAAGCGTTGTCTTTTATTCGAGAAAAGTATTTAATCTGCTCTAAATCATTTGAAAATAAGTTTAAAGTGGCATTTTCATTTGCTATGCAGTAGTTTGGACTTTATTAGTAGAAATAAATAGTTAATTATGTATACGTTTATACATAGCTATGCCATAGTAGGTCCATGGTGTATACACTTAACGTTAAAATAAAACACATATCTAATAAAATCCCGTCAGTCATTTAGAACTGTAAACAAATGTTCTTAGAATTTAAAAATTATAGTTCGAATCTAAATTTTAGGTATTATCTGCGGTGCCGATCAGTTTGAACTTCCGGAATTAGAGGATGCATGCTGGGAATACATTGACACATGTCTTGTCTCGGGCCTTGGCGAGAGTTTGATTTTCTCCACGAGATGTTACAGACAGCATAGAAAGGCACAGCATATACTAAATAAGGTATGTATTGTTTCTGGTTTGCTCAAGACTGGTTTTCTTCATGTTATACTTACATTTGTCGATTTAAACGAAAGCAACTGTACTTTTTACTGCGGCGTGGCTTAGTAGAGCGTCTGCCTCGCATGATGGAGGTCGTGGGTTCAACCCCCTCTGGGTCATACAAAGTATTCATAAAAATATACTAGTAGCTGCCTTGCTTGACGTTCAGCATATGAAGGGTAGTTCTTGGATTGGTCGGTCGGGTGTCAGTGTAGTGAGACTGGGTTGGGTATCATGTCTTGTCTAAGCAGACGTGATATGACTGAAAAATTGTTAAAATCGACGTTAAACTTTATACACAAAATCCATCCCACCCCCACCCCCGTCCCACCAAACAATTAATCCTCCATCCATCTACGTATGCATGCATGCATGCAGGCAAATATTTTTTATAGCGACCATCTCAGAGACAATCTCAGAGTCTTCGTTTTTAATAAGAACAAACAGTGTCATTGCCTAGTATTTTATATTCTTCTATTAAAGAAGGTTGTTGTATTATTACATTATATTTTTTTTTTACAGATTTTACATTTTTTCAGTTTGCAAATCATATGCCTGATTATTTCGTTTGATGGGAGTCATAATTGTGTAGTTTTTTATTCCAGTTTGTTTCTTTTGATAAGAGTCTTGAATGTAATTATTTTATTTGACAGATATATTCAGTGTTGGATGGACAGTTAACTGCTGACGCGTCGTCACTGGCGAGGGAATCCACAGTCTGAAGGAGAATATCTCACCGTCAGAGTTCATCATAGCAACCAACGCTATCTGCTATGGGCGACGTTATCATGTCGGCTGCAATCCAACGGTGAAAGTTGTTGGCAACCAAGGAAATCGTTAACAACTATGGAAATCGTTGTCAACTGCAGAAGAGGCACCAGCTAATCGACGAAGGTGTCATGATCCAATGATGTCGTCACCAACTAAAGAAGTTGTCAACAACCAACCAACAAAGACGTCATGAACTAATGAAGTCGTAACCAACGAAGTAAGCAAACGAAAACGTCTTGAACCAATGATGTCGTCACCAACTAAGGAACTCGTCACAGCCAACCAACAAAGACGTCATGAACCAATGATGTCGTCACCAACTAAGGAACTCGTCACAGCCAACCAACAAAGACGTCATGAACCAACGATGTCGTCACCAACTAAGGAACTTGTCACAGCCAACCAACGGAAACGTCTTGAACCAATGATGTCGTCACCAACTAAGGAACTCGTCACAGCACGTCATGAACCAATTAAATGTCATTAACAATGGAAGTCGTCACCAGTCGTCCGCATTGAATTGTGTTCCAAGCTTTTTCTAATCAAAAGAAAAGTGCTCAACTACGTCAGCTTATTTCGTCAGAGAGAAACCATCCATACAATCAGAACAAACTTCTTAAACACCCTGGCATATCTGCACAATCTAAATATAATAAACAAAATAAATTTGGCACATAAAATCCATGTCAGTTCCATAGACTATATATATATACAAAGCCATGTTTGCTTGGGGTCAAGGATAAAGTGAAATAGATATGATAATAAGTAATGCTACAAAGTCATTTGTAAACAAAGTCGGTGATAAAAATATGGCAAATGTGTTGGGAACATATTTTTAATTGGTTATCGAAAATCCTTCTCATTTCAATGAAAGGGAGGTAATTTTAAAATTAAAAACTTTGGAACGACAATAAAAATGTTTTGTCAAAAAATAAACAGAATGGGCAATTATTGTCAATGCCAGACAATGCATTTGTTCAATGCAATACGTTTGTTTAATGAAATAACGTGTGTTTTTTATTGTATGGGAGGTAAATCTGATAATTTGCTTATAAAATAATAAAATAACACACATTTTGGAAAATCACATCCTTACCTAGCATTTCTAAAAGCTTCAAACAAATATATTAATAGTTCTTATGTTTTAATCTATGTACCTAAAAGGTCGTGCTAAACTTCTTGTTTTCAGTATATGCATACATTATTTACCTAATATTCTCAATAAGTTTAAAATAAACTTATTTTGTTCGCTACATGTATACATTATTTATCTAATACATTCTCAATAAGTTTAACACTAACTTATTTTGTTCACTATAATTATGTATACATTATTTATCTAATATTCTCAATAAGTTTAACACTAACTTATTTTGTTCACTACATGTATACATTATTTATCTTATATTCTCAATAAGTTTAAAATAAACTAACTTATTTTGTTCACTACATGTATACATTATTTATCTTATATTCTCAATAAGTTTAACACTAACTTATTTTGCTCGCTATATGTATTCATTGTTTATCTAATATTCTAAATAAGTTTAAAACTAACTTATTTTGTTCACTATATGTATACATTATTTATCTAATACATTCGCAATAAGTTTAAAACTAACTTATTTTGTTCACTATATGTATACATTATTTATCTTATATTCTCAATAAGTCTAAAACTAACTTATTTTGTTCACTATATGTATTCATTATTTATCTAATATTCTCAATAAGTAATAAACTGACTTATTTTGTTCGCTATATGTATACATTATTTATCTAATATTCTCAATAAGTAATAAACTGACTTATTTTGTTCGCTATATGTATACATTATTTATCTAATACATTCTCAATAAGTAATAAACTATGTGTCATAACGCTAATTGTTGAGTACAATAACTATTTCATTTATTACAACACCACGAAACCACTACTGTGCTTTAACAATAAATGAATAAGAAACATAAATTCTAATTTAGAATTCCCCGATATCTTTGGTGTTTACATCGAGACTTAAAGGGGTACATGGCAATCTTGATTTTTTAAAAACTCACGGCGTCCCGTTAATGCTTCTACACAGCTTTAACAGCTTGTTAATTCATTAATATTAATTATAAGAATAGTTTAAAACAATTGTTTTTGCATATTATTAACTGTTGATTATAATTATTGCATCATTAATATATTTTAAACCTATGGTAGCCTAAGACGAAAACAAGGAAACTGAAATTGTATTTAACTATGTGCAATCAGTTTTAAAGTGAAAATGATGCTGGATAGATAAATCGAGACGCTAATTTCATTGTTTGATAATTGATTCAAGATTGCCCTGTGACCCTTTAAAATCATTGAATTTCAGTGCTTTGATGTATTTATCAATTAGCATTTACACTTTAAAATTGTTATTAAAAAATGATGTTGCAATGTGCACACGTTTTAACGCGTGCTATATGCGTTATGCTTTTAATAAACCGGTAATAGTAGTTAGATGGAGTTACCGAATATTGCGAAAAAGCATTCTTTTAGAACTGATAATAAAACTATTAAAGGGACACATTGGTAATCTTGACTTTAAACAAACTCACGGCGTCCCGTAGGTTGTTCATGTTACTTGCATGTGTTCAATCATTAACGAAACTAACCCGTCAAATAACGGAAAAATTACACTACAAAACCGTTTATCAAAACACTATTTAGTTGTTCAGGTCATATACTACTGCATATGCACCGATTAAAAGTATAAGTTGTTCACGGGTTCTTAAAATAACCGTGATTGAATATGCGTAGAATGAATTATGAGTTGGTAACTCCTAATTCGACGCTCCAGTTTTGGGGTTTAGCCTGGCTGATTACGTCTATAGAGTTTGGATTCTCAAAACATGTAAGTAATATATTCCTTGGTGTCAGTAAATTACGAAACGGCGTAATGTGACTGTTGTTGGCGGGATGGCTACTTTAACATTAATTAGAAGAAGTGTATTAAGCGAATTGTTTTTGCATATGACTAAAAGGGGATTATATTTCACTAAAATGAAATACTATATTTAAACCTACGGAAGAATAAGAAGAAAAAAAAGAAAACTCAATATTTTATTTAATTATGTGCAAGCCGGTTTAAGGTCCAAATAATACTACATTAAATGTTAATGCCACTTATTAAAAATTTCAAGATTGTCATGTTTCCCTTTAAAGTTTGCTAACAGCTTATAAAGCAACAATAGCCTTATTATTATATTATATTATATTTATATTTTTGGGATCATAATATGCTCACATAGATTATAATATGGATTTCGTCACATGTTCTGAACAGATCAACATTACAATAAATAATAATAAATTGCCATTTACAAAATATAATACATAGAATAACAGTGATTGTGGAAAATAATCAATAAGCTCATCAGGAAATTAGTGTTCAAAAATATTTATAAGAGATGGTAAACGAAGAAGAGTTTGATTGGTGTTTTAAGTCATGTTTAGCACGTGTTAGGCTTTATATGAGACCACTCCATTTGTCCAGGGTAGATCCAGTACTGTATATCTTCAGTAATACGTAAGAATCGACACTTTCTAGCTTGACAAGTCGAGCTCCCAGTGGGATTTGAACCCGCAGCGGTGAGAGACGAGTACGTTTTTAGACGCAGAACAATTTATACAATAAGAACAATGTATACACAAGTGTTGTAGCTCTTTCCACTCAAATATATCTATAAAGAAACATTGAAATGCTCCCATGTAGAAGGAAGTATACTTGGTCATTATGTACGTCCCGTGTGGTTACCGGTATACGACCACTGCAAATCCTGCTAGAGGCAGAGTTATAGGACCCATTCCCTCTCCCTCTCCCCCTCACCCCAACCCCCTAACCCCCCCCCCCCCCACCCACCCCACCCCACCTCTCACATATACACTTTTAGTTCATTTTGTCATGCTTTAAAGGTCTTCATCATGACCCTGTGTGTGTAAACGTGGGAACGTGGCTCCATCGTTAATGAAATGTCTAAAGAATGTTCAGCAACTCTGCAGTTCTGCAAGTTAGAAAGTTCTAAGCCCATTCTCCCTATTTTATCTCGGTGTAAATGAAGGATAAGCCTGGCATTTCTTTCCTGTTTGGCGCCATATAACCTGTCTTGTGTTGGTGCGCCGTAAAGCCAAATCAAGTCAATATATACCCTTTTAGTCCAACATTACCGTTTTAGTGTATCTATTCATACAAATTGTTTTATGTTCACATTGCCACTTCAGTTTTGATAATGTTTCAAATAAAAATGTGATAAAATAAAATCGAGTGTCTTTTTGTTATACCGTTAATGCAAATAAAGAATTTGCATTTACAAGGTTCATATTTTCTTTGATTTGACTTTAAAGCAATAACTTGTAAAGCCTTTAATCCTCGTACTGCAGGTGAAATTTCGTGAATTTCAAATCATGCACTTGCTGATAAGGGAGTTTATTCAGGAATTTATTAGCCAATTACTAAACAAATCTCTCCTATGACTCCGCCATCATATACACACTTCAGAATTGATTTATGGCACTTCTGCGTTGTCACAAAGTAACTTGAAACGAGTACACCTGTAACCGTAATCCGGGCATTTGTAAAACCCTGACAACAGTTCGATGTCGCGTGCCACCGTGGCAACTGGCTGAAATCGACATGCCTTTAGTGACAAGTGGCGGTGCGCAGAGATCGTAACGTTTTCAATATCATCGCATTGTTTTGCTACTTAAATATTTACAATAAACGGCATTGCTCTAATTCTATAATGTAATAAATTCAACCAATAAAAGTTGAAAGATCACAAATTGAAATAAATACCGTTGTATTTTTCCGTATCAATTGAACCACAGCGTCGTTATGAAGAAGGTTGTAAATTTAGGTGTATGGCCTCTCTTAAGAATAATCAATTACCTTGTAAAAAAAGTGTTACTGCATTCTGATACCTCGTGCAGATTTACAACTGTATATAATGTATTATTCTGATACTCTGGTTGGCGATGTCGTATTTTTCCAACTATCAGAGGCAGATCTGATCAGATCTGGGATTTGAAATACGTGGGTGGGTGGGGTTCAGTGGCAGATTCAAGCGTGGATGCAACCACCCCACCCAGCCCCTAACATATGGGAAGTTATGATAAATCATATGCGATTGTTGTTGTTTTTATTTTGATTGTCAACATATTTTTTGAACTGAGAAATTTTTAAAAATGTTTATCTGAAAAGTGATTTTTTCTTTTTCTCTCTAGTAATCCGTTTGTTCAAAGATACGACCAAGTATCTCAAATCCTGTATCCACTCTGGGGTCGCATCTTTTAAAGAAGAAACAGGCAAGCAGCATATAAGATACGTTATCAGTCAGTCGCC
Source organism: Cyrtodaria siliqua (assembly GCA_037043455.1). Lineage (NCBI taxonomy): Eukaryota > Metazoa > Mollusca > Bivalvia > Adapedonta > Hiatellidae > Cyrtodaria > Cyrtodaria siliqua. Next base: position 164,667 of record JAWPHD010002024.1, on the reverse strand, counting down.
AACGTTGCTATCATGGAAACGTGCCCGACTATCTAGTTAGACCTTCTGCTTCATATACCAGCTAATTTTCTCTTTATTTGTTTATCTGAACAGCTATCTTCCGAGCCCTTAATTCAAATGTTCTCCATATTAGTATACGAAATAATACATGAACATTAAACCTCGTTTCTAGTCAATGAACAATCTTTGTTGTGAGTTATTCATTGAAACTATACATTCTCCATATAAGGGGTGGAGTATTTATTCACAGTCATTTATATTTAGGCTAACTTGTCTTATGAGCCGTGTTTCCTCTGTTTACTCTTGTTTTGTAAGTCATTCATTTTGACTTTCTTTCGCAATTGTACGTACATAACGGAGTTCGGTGGTCTAGTGGTTAAGGCATCCGCCTCGTAATCCGGAGGTCGAAGGTTCGAGTCCCGTCAGAGGCGGGCTTGTTACTGAAGAGAGACCGGTTGGTGAGCCGCCAGCTAGTTAAATAACGGTTACCGATTGCTTACCTGCCTGGTGCCTGGCATTAAAGAATAGGAAGCGGGAAGTAATGATGTTCAAGACAAAGGTGTCTCATAAGTCAAAATTGACTTGCTCTTTCAATAGAGGTGACACTAATAAAGAAACACTTTTACATTATTGCATGCATACTTTCATTTTCCCCATTTCTTCGCGAAACCTTGTATTATTCATTCCCCCGTCGTTATTTGGAGTCCCTCTCATCTCCCTTAGAGGTTGCTTTCCCAATATGACCTAATATGATATGTTAACGGGACGTAAAAACCCATTTGTATTCTCCAACACGCATTTACAGTACTCATAATCAGGTTTATTTCTTTAAAAAAACATATACTATTATAGATTACATCATTATTTATAGAAACATAATATAACTAATATGTATTATTCTTGCTTGCCAGAGTATCACACTGGTACACGACTGGCGGCCGTTGTAACTCTGAGGTGTGAGAATGCCGGGTACCATACTCTTTATGGCGCACTGGATAACGAAGGATATTGCATATGAGAATGCATGGTACCAGACCCTTATATGAAGGATACTGGGAAGTTAGGTTTTGTTGTTTGTTTGCTGTTTGTATGTTGTTTAACGTCATTTTCAACACATGTAAGGTTATATATGACGGTCGACTTTTTTGTGGTGGAGGCAGACCACCCACTGTTCCTGGGTAGAACCAGGTGCTTTTAAAGATAAATATAATGTATATATAAGGATCTGACGCACAGAACACTTACAGTGTTTATAAATATCAGTATTCATTGATAGAGCATCATCAAAAAAACTGACCAATCAGTGACCAGAAATAAGACATACCAATACATTCTGGTAGGTGATAAACTCGGTCTTTATCCTTGATGTTCAACCAAGTTGACTGTTAAAATTAAGGTATCTACAGCGTCATTCTTTTAAAACCCTGCATATTTCATATGTATCTTTCAAAATCAAAATCTTGAAAATTATCGTCTTTTTACTGTGCCAAAGATTTTTATTTTACTATAGAACCTAAGGATAAAAACCGAGTAAAATTGTTTTATCACCTACTGAAAATAAGATAAAATCTCAACCTCTCTGCAATGGAAAATTATGAATAGGGAAACCACCTTTATCTTAAAGGATTTAAAGGGACACATCTTTCAGTATTTATTAAAGTCCCTACCCCGCGATAAACAGGCAAATGTTACGAGATATGTACACCTTTCTAAACCTACTGACGACGAGTTATATATATAACTTACACATTTTGAGAATCCAGTCTCTATAGACACGCAATAAACAAGCTTAACCAGCCAGACCAAATCCCATACATAATTCATTTTACACATATTCAATCACAGGTATTAAGAACCCGTGAATAAACCTATATTTTTAATTGGCACATATATAGTATGATATGACCTGATTACCTGGATAGAGTTTTGATAAACGTTGATTTAGTGTGATTTTGCCGTTATTTGGCGGGTTAGTTTCTTTAATAGTTAAAATTAGCACATTAATTTATTAATTCACTGAGCATCAGTTTATCTTTAAACCTGCCTGCATATACTTAAATGAAAGGTAATACAACTTTATGTTTTCCTTCGTCATTCAACCATAGGTTTAAATATAATAATAATGTAATATCTGGGTGGGGTAGCACGTGGGTTATAGCTCCGAGCTACCGTTTCAAGTTCTTGATAATTATTTACTTCAATACTGCACGCATTTGCATGCCATATAACGAAAAGAGAATGGGTCTCCAAAACTGTATTCCATAGCATAGTCTGTAGGTGAATGTTAAATAGTTTATTCGCAAATTCCTCCGCGTATCCGAAATGTTTAAGTATACGAGACCGACTCAAACAACATTTCGTTAACTGGGTTAGATATGGAACATAAAATACTGTAAAGTTAAGTTTCTTTTGTGAGCCAAAATACATGAAAATGCGCACATTTAAGAAAAACAGTAAATAAAACCTCCCGGAATCGGGACAATATGACCGTGTTTTTTTTTAGACAAGTACGTTATTTATTAAAAAATACGTTATATTGAGTTATCTAATAAAAGGTTATTTTACATGACGACTATTCAGTATTGCTTCTTTGCCCGCAGGAAAAAATACACGAACAAAATTTAAAATTAATGAAACACGAAATCTACTACGCCATATAATGGTCTTTAAGTACAGTAAAGACAAAGAGAGGACAGCCAACGTTACACTCTTATTAATCTCCTTGTTTGTGCAAACGGCGTGCCATAATCCTTCTGTAATCAATTACAATCCTCTGCAACAATTACTTCGTTACAAAATGACTACCAACATACAAACCAATTTACATCAGACTTAACAGTACGTTTTATCTTGCAAACACTGGTAAAATCAATGTTTTGTACCGCATAAATCACTGAACATTTTGTTCTATGAAATTTTGTTCTATGAATTTTTTTGGAGAGAGAGGAATTAATAACCATGTTGCCGGTGTTATATTATAAATTGCACCGGCAGAATGTTATACAATAAATGGTATATGGCCACTTAAATAACAGTAATTTGTCCTTTAAAGAACAAATTCCAATATGTTACAGGGACACACGGCAATCTTGATTATTTTTTTTCAAACTCACGGCGTCTCGTTATAGTTTTTCTTCATAACTTGCATTTGTTCAATCATTAATATTAATTATAAGAATAGTATAAAGCAAACTGTGTCTGTGAATATTATTAACTGCTGATTATATTGTACCAATAGTCTATTTAAACATATGGTAGAATAAGACGAAAAAATTAAAACTCAAAATTGTATTTAATTGTATGCAAGCAGGATTTAAGTCAAAATGATACTGGAAAAAATAAACGGAGATGCTAATTACGATGCTTCATAAACACTTCAAGATAGCCGTGTGTCCCGTCCCTTTCAAACCACCTTGACCTCTCGCCGCTGCGGGTTCGAATCCCACTGGGAGCTCGACTTGTAACTGAGCAAGAGTCGATTCTCACGGATGGCGGGAGGTTTACAGTACTGGTTCTACCCAGGAAAAGTGGGTGGTCTGCCTCCACCACAAAAAAATCGACCGTCATATATAACCTTACATGTGTTGAAAATGACGTAAAAACACATGCAAACAAACAAACAAACTTTCAAACCACATCATCCCCTTGACTATACTCGACATTTAGGTAGCAGATATTCACACAATTATTAATAATGCGTATGAACATGATCGAACTATTAACAAACAATTCGAAAGAGTTATAATAGTTTAGATACATAATATCCTACTAAATTAAATCATTTTTTTAATTTATAAAAAGCAACAACTTTAAACAACGTAATTAACAACTTAATAAACTTAATAAATAAAGCACTGCATGTATGACTCCGCAGAAATAAAATCTCTGATAGTAAAGTGACTGGAACGAAAACGAGGCTACCGTCGACAGATGCGAGTGTTGACCCGGAGGTCACGCAGAATCAGAGAAGATACCGAGATATTTGCATAATAATTAGTCCTTATAACGGTAACTAGAGGACGATAATGCGACATATGTGCTCCACGGAGGCGGGACCGATACACCCCTATAAGGCGATATTATTATATTGATAGAAACCAAACTAAATAAAATGATTTAGCAACAATCGCTCGGGTAATTGTCGTTTTTTCTCAAATATCTTGCTCACGCAACTTCTATTTTCTTTACTTAAAATTGGACGATATTTATATTTTTAAAAACCTATAAAACGGGACTTTAAAAAAAGAGAAATAAATAACGTTTCCTGAAAACATAATGCACATATTTGTTTCTGGTGTCGTTTCGTAGGCTGGTAGAATTGTCAAAGACCGTCGCAAACTTCAACGAATAAATAGTGCGCGATTGTAGGAATGTTCCACTTGTCCTGACAAGTGCCTTAACGGGACGTTTCAACTCCAGGCCATTAGTGGGTGTTCGCGGGATAAACAGATATGAGGAAACATTACATATAAGTGTCTGAGAGACGTGAACGCAATAATTATATACCATTGTGCCTTACTGATTACGTTAGTGTATATTAATATAGATAGGTAAGTGTCCAATTCTATTTTAAACCAAATCTAAAATTTAAATACAATTTTTAAATACAACGTAGAGAAATATTTAATTGTGCTAAATAGTATATATATAGTTGTAACTTTCTAACACGGAGTTGATCATTTTCATACAATATGTTATAGGGTGTTTTATAATGACATTTACGCAATTATATCCATGTATATTTTTAAAATGTTTGTTATTTTAGCTACTCTATGCAACGCTGTACGTTTAAATTGCATGCACGTGTGAAAATATGTAATACACTAGTTTAAGTTATTTACATAATTAAATAAAACATGAAAACATTAAACCTCGTCATTAGCATTGCACCAATGTTGATGTTTATGACACCGAACAAGTTGCAATGAATGAATGTTACCATGAATATATTGTAAATCTTCTTCTTCTCTTCTTCTTCTTATTCTTCTTATTCTTCTTTTTCTTCATCACTGGTTGAGTAATGGAGTGGGAAAGGGGGCACTTGGCGTTTAGTAATGTATATATAGTTTAAAGGGACACATAGCACTCTTGAAGTAGTTGTAAAACATTCAAACTAGCACTTCGATATAAAAATACAATATCATCTTCACTTTAAATAGCAGGTTATAAGACTTGGAATACATTTTTCAATTGTTCTTCGTTATTCTACCGTGGGTTTTATTATTGGTGCATTATAAACAACCCTTAGACATATATGCAAAATAATATGTTTAACCCTTTCGCTGCCACAGTCGAAAACTTAGATGTTTTAACCTGTTTAGACCCAAATCAACATGCACACTATGGGCAGGCTGATCATTGTTTACGCTGTTCATAACTCACTAAAAATGTTTTTCATAACTCTTTAAATATAAAATATATCCGGAAGGTTTGAATTTGAATTTTAGCACGTATATATTGTATGTATAATATACGACTGTTTTTCGAATTGTACTTTCCTATCGGAAAGAAATAATAAAAACAGTACAAAACACACCAAATAGTGTCCCTTCAAAGTTGCATTATTGATAGAATATGCATATGGTTCAAGCAGGTGAGCAAACTTTGGATGTAAACTTTTTTTTTCAAGCATTATAATTTTAAAATTGGATTTTTTTTGATTTTTTTTGCTTATGTGGAAATGAGTGTATGAATGCAATATTTTGGCATCTCACTGGTTATGTTTTTAAAGGGAGCATTCATTTATGTATGTTCTTTCTTAAAAGATAAATGATCCCCACTTTTCTGTGGATTTTTTTGGCAGCATATGTGCCATTTGTGATGAGAATGTAAGTTATTCTTATGAATGACAACATGACATTTCAATTTTAATTCATCCTCGGCTGAATGTAAAAATCAATGGGCGTGTCACACCTTAATCTGTTAATTTTACTAAACATACTGAACTACATATACGGCCATAAAAGGTACGAAGTGTCGATTCTTACGGATGGCGAGACTTTTCATGATATGATGTGCATTTTTAATTATATATGGTAAATAAATAAGTCATTGTATGTAGTAGATAAAACACTATATGCGGTTCAGTTATCATTATATGTAGTGCAATTATTACTATATGCGGTAGTTTATCTAATATATACATTATACATTATACATAATAGAAAAAGCACTACATATCATAAGAAATTCACCACGTATAAAGCCGTTTGTACCAAATATAATGCAATTGAAACCAACGAATATAAACACGTATCCACCATATATATTAACATGTGCCACATATAAAGTCAACAGAAGCACTGCATATAAATACAAACCTACTTCTTATAATGGCCAAAGGACCTCATATATTAGATAAACTACCGCATATAGTAATAAATGCACAACTTATAATGATAACTGGACTGCATATACTGGTTTATCTACTTCATAAAATTTCTTATCCATCGCATATACTGATAAATCTACTGCATATAAATACTTTTCTACCGCATATAAAGATTTATTTACCATATATAATTAAAAATGCACTGCATATCATGAAAGATCTATCACATATAAAAGGAAATGCACTGCATATATTAATCGGCAACATCATAAGACAGTCATGGCGTTCCATAAGTAAATAACATATAAATCCCGTTGACCAGATTCTAGGATGCATGTGTAGAAGCGGTCATGGGCAATATAACTTACATAATTATCAGTTATATTAAGGGAATAAGTCTCAAAATAAATATGCGAAAACAATAGCAACATGTGGTAATCTACATGTTTTACAGAATTTATAATTTCGCTCTTATTTCAATTTAAAGGGGGGTAATTTCACAAATGGTAGACTTTGGTTCCCTTTATCTTTATAATGGCAAGAACGTGTCGATTGTTTCAGCAGTTTTTATAACTTAAGACCCATAACAGTCATGTTATAATGTTTAATCTTGCTTTTTATCTTATGTGTATTTTTAAATGTGAAATAGTACGTTTTAACTAAATGGGAGATAACTCTGATACTTACATTGGAATACAAAAAGTAAGCGAAAAAGATCAACCTAAGTCATGACGATGATTTAAAATACTTCACAATATAAAATAACATTACATTTATTTAAGCCAGATGTGCAGAAGGGCTTGCTGAACTTTATTTTTTCAGTATACATCAGTAAATACAGAACATCACAAAGAAAGGTATAACATAAGATACTCTGTAATGTGTATGTAGACTATGCACGCATATAAATTAATTTATTTCGTATTATGTGACACTATGTGTGTACAGGTACGATGTGCAAAACTCGAACACCCTCACCGTTTAATGTTTTTTTCGGGGTTTTTTTACTGTTTGTTTAACTTTACCTTAATTACTTATACAAATTGATCCGCATAGACCACACTTGTCTGTGACAGAGCCAAATCCTAAAGAACAGAATGTATTTAAATACCCCGCAAAGAAGATAGCGGTAAAATAGCTCGTACACTAGAATACTAATATGAGGCGCTTCTATTTCTGAAATCCCGTGCACAACGTGGCTGAACGTGATCTAAAGTTTCAAGCGTCTGTTCATTGATTCAGTCGCAGCCCAGCTTCGTCCCACAGTCAGAAGGTCAAGCCGGAATAGCCATACTATTAATAATTATCCCAGTTTAAGACTCCATCGTCCATCGAGCGCTTACAATACAGGATCTAATTAATGTCCCCGGGGTCAGTTCCACGTCTTTCTTAATAAGGTGCAGAAATGTGCACCATTAAGCCGTGGAGGAGGAGCGGTCTTTGTTGGTCAGTGTTACGTCTCAATTTCACAGCAACTGCCCAGTGGTCATAACAACGCAGTCAGCATCGACCAACTGGTCATAATATTGTAACAAAAGCCTTGCTTGTAAGGTATCATTACGGCGTGGCGGATTTGAAAGAGTCGGATACATATTCGGACTTTAAATTAACCGCCTAGACAATTTAATCCCCTTAAAAAGTCAAATTCTGCAAAGGGGTGGTACTGTGATTTGAATGTGATTGCACGCCATGCACGTGTGGTATAATCATAAGTTCGATTTACCACCAAAACTGATTTCCGTCACCTTAGGAATAGCTTTAGTGTTTGAATGTTCTTAGGCCAAAAAAAGAGAGATCTGTTTCTGGGCACGTATTCATAAAGCAACTCAAGTAGAAAATATAAATTAAGTCAAAATTTAATTTTTTTACAAATTTTCAAATATCCTTATTAACCTGACTGCGCGACATAGAGCATCTATTTAAGATAAATGTTTAACTGTGGGTTTATTAAACCATAGCATTATTAAAAATATAAAGACAATTCCTTACAACGATAGAAAAAAGGTGTTTAAACAATTGATACATTTTGACTTAAGCTGTTACTAAGAAGCTTATGAATACGGGCCCTTTTTGATAGGGAAATATCTTGTTCCCTCACAAAAATAATGTAAGTCGGTAGTAAAAAAATAATTCAGTATTTTTTTGTATTTTTCTTTCTTTGCAAAAAAAAGTTTAGGTTTGGCGGGGAAAAAACGGGGACGGTCGAAAGATAAGAAACATACCTATTTTTTTGTTTGTCCTTAGAATACATGAAGGTTATTACTGGTTAAGCATTCTACACTTCCATGCAGCTGCCATTTTCAGGAATGTATCCGTCTTATATATTTTCATATTGTATTTACTTTTCAATTAACATTTCAGTAAAATTCCTCAGAGGGAGAGGAGATGAAGGGTAACGTTTCCCATTAATCACTAAATTCGGTATTTCTTCCTTAGCAGAGCATGCACCCAATATATATTGCATATACAAGGCATGACTAAATTATCAAAATATAAAATAAAAAAACTTAATATCAGAAATGTGTCGTTAATATCAAAAAGTGCAAATAAGCAAGAGTATAAAGCAAGCAGAATATATGTATAGAATAGAGCATGAGTTTTGCACGTGTACGGGGAGATAATGCACAAGACTCATGGTCTATTGTATTTGTACCACAATAACTAACATGGTCTATTGTATTTGTACCACAATAACTAACATATGCTGTGTATATCCTCGGGTATTACACGATGCATATTGTGTATTTAGGATATTGTGGTACAAATAAAGTATAGACACACTGATGCGTATGATGGAAAGTCAAATACAGAGAAATATATTTAACAGCGTAGACCATATCGGATAGAGGTGGAGAATGATGACGAGCAAACAGAGATTAAGATGCTTACTGGAAATTAATACCACGTTCTCGATCCATATACAACTGTAAACCATGGTACATGTATTCAGCTCCCATTTCTAATTTGGGTAGTACCCCTTTATTTAAAAACGACAGTTGGCTGTTTCTGTGTGGCCCATGTCAATGGACCGGGCTGACAAACTACACATAGTTGTTCTAAGATTTGTCGAAACACATTCTGCTAAAGAATACGATGACAGAAGTCTGCAAACTGCATCCTTGGTCGACAGGGTGAACACGCTGCGCCTAAAACCTTCTCGCCACTCAAGATTCCACAGGGAGGTATGCTTGTAAGTGAGAAAGTGTCGATTCTTACGAATGGCGGGAGGTATACAGTACTGGTTCCACCAAGGAATCAGTGGGTGGTCTGCCTCCACCATAAAAAAACCTCAAATGTGCTGGAAAATGACGTTAAACATCAAACAAACAAAATATCTGTGTACAAGATGTTGGCATTTGACAGTGAGTAAATGTGATAAAGCCAATTAATTCTTTTGCAGTTTGGTCAATGCAACGAGAGCTAAAATGGAAAAGTATATATCTTAAATACGTTAAATATGTTTATTACATACTCGTTTCTTTAAATTTCTTCAAATTCTAATGAAATGTGTTGTTATATTTTTTTCAAAACTGCGGCGATTGCGTAATGGTGGAGCATCCGTTTGTAGGTTCCATCCCCGGAAGGGTCTTACCAAATACTTATAAAATGATACTAGCAGCTCCCTTGCTTGACGCTCAGCATATATATGGTAGTTCTAGGACTGGTCCGTCCGGTGTCAGTATAGTGTGACTGGGTGGGGTATCAAGTCATGGGTATACGGCGTGGTATACCAGTCTGGCAACACGGCGTGGAATACCAGTGTGGCAACACGGCGTGGTATACCAATATGGCAACACGGCGTGGTATACCAGTATGGCAACAAGGCGTGGAATACCAGTGTTGCAACACGGCGTGGTATACCAGTATGACAACACGGCGTGGTATACCAGTATGGCAATACGGCGTGGTATACCAGTGTGGCAACACGGCGTGGTATAACAGTGTGGCAACACGGCGTGGTATACCAGTATGGCAACACGGCATGGTATACCAGTATGGCAACACGGCATGGTATACCAGTATGGCAGCACGGCGTGGTATACCAGTGTGGCAACACTATACACTTGAACATAGAGCTCACTGATACAAGTAGACACCAACGTGATACCACTGAAAAATTGCAGAAAGGGTAAACCTCATATATGTCACTGTTTCTGATCTATATGTATGCGAAGTTTGGTAATCAAGAAGAAGGACTTACTCCCAATCGAGAAGCACCTGTTAGTCTAATTTTAAAAGTAACAAAAGAATCTATGAAGGGGACTGACTGTTTGTCAGAAACCACAAAACCATTAAACACAACCGAGACTAAATTTAACATTTCATTTGCACAAATGGTGTCAAAATCGAGCCGATTTTTCAATTGCAGATGGTTTGTTACCTTTGTTTATTAATCCACTTCATTTACTTTAAGAGTAAATAAAGCCACAATCAAAGTACATTAATAAGTGTCAATTGGACCCTTTAATCTAATAAAATCGCAAAACAAAGGGCTTAAAAGCCATAAATATAGTTGGGGCTCGCGTGCCACGTTATCAGTAAACACTCGATTATTCGGACACCACTTCAGAACAAGTGGATTCGATTAGAAGTCATCGGCGGACCATTTGTTTCGATTCTGATTTTTAATCGAGTAAATTTGAATCACAAAGTTGACCAGTGGCCCATTTTTCTTTTTTTTTTCTTTATTGTCCGATGTCAAAAGTGGAAAAGAAGAAATGAACAATTGGACAGGTTTTTTTTTTAGGTTTTTTTCTACTGTTTTATTTATATTATTAGAAAATTATAGTAAAACGGTAAAACGGTAAATTAAAAATCACACCCAGTACACGATTGAGTTTTTTGCAATGTTTTGATATTTAAATATTCAATTATTATCATTTTCAAATCGGCTCATTGCACAAACTCTTCGAACAATGGAGGGTAGTAATACTTTTATGATAAAACCGCCTGTGGAACTGTCAAGAACAATTTAACATTTCCGTATTAAATTTCTCCTGGGAAATGTTTAAATTGATATGAAGAAATTTAACCTTTTGCACGTGCAATGCGCGCGCGTACATTGTTATGCCGCATGTCGGCATTACACGTCCATTATACAAAATGTCACATGACGTAACACACTTCCCGAAATTCTCAACTTAATTTGTTTTAGTTAATACAAACAACTTAGCACTAGAAGTTGTGTCAGGTCAAGAATACGAATTCATTAGTATTTGTGTCAGGTCTAGCATAGAGACGGACTTTCAACCCTAGTCGTTGTGACAGGTCCAGCATACGGACGGACGCACAACACCAGAACTTATCATGTCGAGCATACAAACGGATGCTCAACACCCGTATTTATGACAGGTCCAGCATACAGACGGACGTTCAACACCAGTATTTGTGTCATGTCTAGCACACGTACGGACGCTCGTATTTAGGAACACGACCACGTTTTCTAAATGGAAAACACCTTGCGCGTTAGAGTCCCTCTGTCCCGCGCGGGCTCGAGCTCTGGTATTTGCATTCCTGATTAGATTTTCTTGATTTCAGCTACCTCTGAGGTTGCTGTCCCAATTTGATCTAATATGATGTGTTTACGGGACGTAAAATCGCATTTCAGTTCGCAACAGAATTTATGTATTTTCCTATGCTTTTCAAATGCATTGTATCAATGAGGTCTTAATTAGGCATTATTTTATCATTATAATAATAGATGAAAACGTGTGGGCATCCACATCTTCCATTGAAAATACATCCTTATTGTTGTTATTTTTACACACAAAAGCCAACATTCCAAATCACATGTAACAAATAAAATATGTTTTAAAAGCTACATTTGAGAAAGAATTTCGGATACAGCTACTGGACAGAAAAACAAAGTGTTTTATTTCATTGAACTTCTATAATTATGAAACTGACTAATTCCTCATCAATACTACATTCTTATCGGTGGTAGCCATGGACCTTATCAGGCACAATCATGTATATAACTTTATCACTTTACAGTTCATTAATCTTAAATTATGAATAAAACATTCTACCGAGGTGCCATCTGGGGAATTGTCGAGTCATCATTTTTTTAATCTTGAGCATGTCTCGGCGCCGTCTCCGATGTTATGAGGGAAGGGAAATTAAAATCTGGATAATGGTTTATCTTTCTATTCACTTTCTAATCTATATCATCACCGTTCCCGACGTTATTAATTATATTCACTATTTGTGACGACGTTTGTTTGTTGTTGTTGTTCTAAATGTTAATTGTATACTAGTAATAAAATGTGAAATATCTACACAAATATCTAACGTTCCATTTTTATTCATGTTTCTTTACACACACTTAAAAAGGAGCGTTTTTCTCCCTGACCCTTTTTTCACACATGTTAAGTCTCACGCATGCTTTTTTGGTGTCAAATCACGCTCACACGCATACATTTTACGTTCTCACGCATTCTAACAATGTGACCAAAATGTTTTTTGTCTGCGATTTTTAATAAATTAAGGATATCTTATACCAAAACTCGATACAATTTAGTATAGTTTAACCAGGATTTCCGCATCGCTTCGGTATATTGTATGACTTAAATGAATTCAATTTAAAAAATATGATCATATGAACAGAATTGCGAGTATACCTCTAAGCTAAAATTCATAAAATTCAACCGAAGACCGTCTCGGACTTCAGGGGCATCCACTCCACTGACCCCCTAACTAAGGGTCATCCGCACCTTGGGTCCATTCTCACGCTTGACTTCCATTGGACCTTGACAGCTATGCTATTGTATATATTATATCCAAGGTTCGACGCAAGACTGCGGTATCTTCTTCTTTATTTATACACAGTTACAACAGTGTTTTAATTGTACGCATTTATGTAAATACTCTTTTGCAATATGTGTATAATAATATTGTACTGATTAAATGATTTATTTGTTTATGTACGGTGTTTTACGCGGTCATTTTCAACACATGTAAGTTATATATGAAGGTCGATGTTTTTATGGTGGAGGCAGAACACCCACTTTTCCTGGGTAGAACCAGTACTGTAGTCCTCCCGTCATCCGTATGAATCGACACTTTCTCACTTACAAGTCGAGCTCCTAGTGGGCTTCGAACCCGCAGCGGTGAGAGGCGAAAAGGTTTACAACGCAACGTCGTTAACCACTCGGCCACGGAGACGCTTTGATTAATTTAATATAGGTTATTAAATCTGTATGGCAAACTATTACTTAGAACGAGTTGTTTTGGCAGTCACCGAGTTTAAACCGAGACGCGTCAAAAAGCAGTTCCTGCAAAATCCATCATTTATACACACTATTAACAGAGTCTATATATTTTGTTTGCATTCTGTCCTTGCTGTAAACATGTCGTTTTTACATACATATCAGCATAAAAGAAAACCTGTATGCGCGATGCAATACAACTGGCCAAATTTGAATTCATTTGTTTCGATCTATAGTCAAATTGAAGTACCAATGACTCGGGCAGGAGTGCCCCCTGAAATTGGATCTTTATTGGAATTGATATTTAACATCGAAATAATGGACGGGTTTTGCCAAGTTGGCATTTATCGGCTAATAATGCAGCATAATTTGATGCTTTGGCGGACTGGTTAACACCCTTACTTCAATAAGTCTCGAATTTCCAAACAGACAATAGCACCAATGTTCACTTTGACTGCAAACCAGTCAAACTCATTGCGCCGCCATCGATTTTTTGTCTAATATCAGCCACCAACATACATGATGAATCTTCTGCAGAAGGATTCTATTTTTAAATATTATTTTAAGACAAAACGCAGCAAAAGTTTCAAAAGTCGACAGATGGGTAGGTATGTTGCCATTGTTCTTCCACTGAAGCCCTGGTCGTCTGCTTTATATGAAATCGTAATTAGTGACGCAACTTCACGCGCCTTGGATCACGTCCCAGCGAGATTTCACGAGAAGTTAGCAACGACGACTGAAAGATGGAGAAAATATTTGGACATATGGCATGACTCTGCTGTAAATGTCGCCAAATGGCTCAAATCTCTAATTTCATTAATTGAATTTATTACCGTTAAACGAATTTGAAAATCCCAGTAGGCCCTTTGGGACAATTGATGACGAAATTGCATTTGTTTGGTTTTTACAATCAGAAGGATCATAAAATGTTCCAAATGTTAATCAGCTTGTGTTACGTGACTCAAGACATATAAAACCGCAGATCATTAATGATATGCAAAAATAATAAAAAATATAATTGTTAAATTAGTACTGACAAATCATTAAATGGAAGAAAATAAAAAGTTCAATAACCACGTGACACTACAGACATTGTCGTTAATTTATATAGCGGTTGGCGGTAACAAAAACAATAACTTGAGACCCAGTGCTGTTATCAGGAACGTTTAATAGAGCACGTTCCTGCTGTTATGTATACTTTTCTGAGAATAAATAATAAAGGTTGAAGTTTACCATGATAAGGTAAACCTGGTCAAATTCATGAGCAACAAAGATAAATAATTTTAAGTTATTATATCTGTATTGGGATATATGCACGAATTCCTTTGCGTATTAATATTGCTCGACTTAAGGAGCGCAATATGTGTGCGCGAAAGAATGAGTGCATATATCCCAATATAAATATAATAACACTTTTATTGCATACGCATTTTTAAAAAAAAATAAAACATTTAATTTTCACCAAAACGTGTATTTGAAACAACTCGTTACATCGTGGGAAATTATAGTGTTTACATCACGTGACATACTGTCTTTGACATGAACAAAAAAATGCCCCAGTCACAAACGAGTATACATTACATACCCAATATGACTTTACTACACATCAATATCGTGTCCTGTTACATTGAAAGTAAATGCGTATGCAATAAGACACTAGCCTCAATCATACACCTCTCGTCATTCTCTAACCTTGAGTTTGAGTGTGTCTGGGTGGTAGAGGCTGTATAGAGGTTATTATCAACCATACATACCCCTCGTTACACTTCTCTAACCGTCAGTTTGAGTGTGTCTGGATGGTAGAGGCTGTATAGAGGTTATTATCAACCATACATACCCCTCGTTACACTTCTCTAACCGTCAGTTTGAGTGTGTCTGGATGGTAGAGGCAGTATAGAGGTTATTATCAACCATACATACCCCTCGTTACACTTCTCTAACCGCCAGTTTGAGTGTGTCTGGATGGTAGAGGCAGTGTAGAGGTTATTATCAACCATACATACCCCTCGTTACACTTCTCTAACCGTCAGTTTGAGTGTGTCTGGATGGTAGAGGCAGTATAGAGGTTATCATCATCCATATATACCCCTCGTTACACTTCTCTAACCGTCAGTTTGAGTGTGTCTGGATGGTAGAGGCAGTATAGAGGTTATTATCAACCATACATACCCCTCGTTACACTTCTCTTACCGTCAGTTTGAGTGTGTCTGGATGATAGAGGCTGTATGGAGGTTATTATCAACCATACATACCCCTCGTTACACTTCTCTAACCGTCAGTTTGAGTGTGTCTGGATGAGACAGAACATACAAAGGTTAGACTCGGTCTTAGAGACCTCTTGCGGGACTTCTCTAAGCTTGAGTTTATGTGCGTTTGGATTATAGAAACTCTACAGAGGTTAGTCTCGATAATGCAGTCCTCTTCCGAGACTTGAGTTTGAGTGCGTTTGGATGACATAGACTGTATAGAGGTTATATCTCGAACATCCACACCTCTGTCGAGACTTCTCTCAGTTCGAGTGTTACGTAGGCTAAATCTCGAACATCCGGCGGACCTCTCGCGAGACTTCTCTCATCGCTTGAGTGTGTCTGCATTATAGAGACGTTATAGTGGTTAATCTCGGACATATAGAGCCCTCCCTCTCGAGACTTTATTATGAAGACTATAGAGAGATCGTCTATCCAACAAGTCGGATTACCTTTGCTTTGTTGACTTGTATGCAGCAGGCCTTCCAAAAACTTTTAAAACAAAATCCTGAGATTTTTTAAAATTTAAGATTTTAACGCGCGAAGGCCATTTTAAATGGAAATTTGGAGCGTGCGACTTGATTTACACACTGTTGTTTTAAAGTGCAAATTTAAATTATTTATGCAATTAATACAAGTTGATGCATTGTTTGATAGTTATAGAAAATAATAAATTAGCATAGTAATTCGATTAGAAAGACTTGATTTAGTTTCTATCACAAATTGTTGTTGTTTTTTATAAAAGTGCACTTACTTTTCTACACAGATGCGTGCTTTATGCAAATACAAAGTCAACTCTACAAATTATAAGCATCGTACACAGCAGCAGCTTTTATAATTGTACCACACACAAGGAGTTGCTAGTTCCGCACAGTCGCTATTTCAGTTAGGTTGACTAAATTAAGGAAATCACAGATATTGCTGCATTATGCATGTCTTTATGCCACTGAAGGAACTAACTATGTCCTTAGATGTTCATTGTATATTCAGTCAATGCATTATACGGATGACCCCTACTGATTCGACACTTGTATATATTCCTCTGACTAGGGAGCGTAACAGGACCAATTCGGGAAATAGCTGATAGACAGTTTTGTTTTGATGGAAAATCTGGAGATTGTACACTTAAATCCGGAGATCCAGAGAGCGACTGCAAAATCCGGATTTTATCCGGAGATTTGGCAGGCCTGATGCAGTTTTATTTTAATTTGTTTTGAATTAAGATAAAAGCCCCCCACCCACTTCCAGCCAATGAAAGAATCATCGATATGTGATCTCTTTAGAAGGGTTCAGTTATTTTGCAGTATTACTGAGCCTAGTATTGCTCTTTCAAATGCAAATGGCCGCTAAAGACATGTTTGTTAAATGTATTTTCAATATTTACATTAATACACTAAAACCTAAAATGATTAGAACGAATGAATACTCCTTGTAGGTTTAATCACCAAACGGTACATAGAAATACATTTTAAAGACGGTTTGGATTAAAGAGCAATATGGAAACCTTATAAAACAGTTTTGACTACCTTCGGTTTTGACAAAGTTTCAAAACAAATCTAAATGCATGAGTCAGCCAGTGGTTTCTGTTTTTTTCTTTAAAATGCAGCTTAAAGGGACGCATGGCAATCTTGAGTTTTTTAAAACTAGCGGCGTCCCGTTAATTTTTCAACATAAATTGCATTTGTTCAGTCATTACTGTTAATTATAAGAATTGTATTTAGCCATTTGTTTTTGCATATTATTTATTTTGATATTATTGCACCAATAATATATTAAAACTTATAGTAAAATAAGACGAAATAGTGAATACTTAAAATTTGATTTATTTTAATATCACCAGGGTATTAGTAAAAATGATACTGGATATATAAATCGAGACACCCATTTCAAACACTTC
Source organism: Cyrtodaria siliqua (assembly GCA_037043455.1). NCBI lineage: Eukaryota > Metazoa > Mollusca > Bivalvia > Adapedonta > Hiatellidae > Cyrtodaria > Cyrtodaria siliqua. The sequence goes on along the minus strand of JAWPHD010002024.1, from coordinate 146,985 downwards.
AAGATTGCCGTGTGTCCCTTTAATAGACTGAAGCTTATCAGTTTAGAATTGGCGACGACTGACAGATCAATATTCCTTGTCAAACTACATTCAGCCTCATAATCCTTAACTTTGCAACATTCAAACACAACAAATCCTTCATATTTATCACCCACTTCTCCGATTGGTCAACTTGAGCACCAAGTCTGTCACCATGCCAACAAAGTGGCTCCGTATCATAAACGTGACGTTTATAACGTCAACTAAAGTTAAGAATGTGTGGATAGCCCTTGAAAGAATAAATAAATCTATTGGAACTATTCTGCAACCAAGTATTAATCGATGCATCTATTGATAAGGGTTCTATATCAAAACTGTTCTAAAGAAAACCGTACTCCAGCTCGTTTCGCATTTTTTGTTTTTTTATTGTTGTTCTGGATTATGATTAATAACATACTTTTGACGAGTTACATGGTATAATAATACTAGTGTATTACTATTTTCCATTGCACATCACTGATGCAGTTAATGTGGCTACAAAAATCATCATTGCAACTTTAAATACCCATATTTTTTAAAGGAAAAAAAAACACAAAATAGAAAAATAATATTCTTCATTCAAAACAGATAATTGCGGATAGCAGATAATAGAAGTAAATACATATTCTCAATAACAGATAACAAAATGTATCACATAACATTTGGTGTGGGAGTGTAACACCATTCGGTATTTTCGATATTTCACTAGTGGGATAATATAACGTTAATGACGTCATGGACGTCACGTTTATGTACGTTTTCTGACGTAATGTGACTTATAAGTTATGTAATAAATAGAATCTAACATTCGTTCTCACTCATTTTTGATTTTAATAAACTCGTTAGCAAAAATGATATAATGCTCGGCAAGAGCCTCGCATTATATCAAGAGCCTCGCATTATATCATTTTTCCAACTCGTTTAATAAATTCAAGATTGATTGAGCACTCATGTAAGATCCTCTATATAATTTTTCCCAATAAAGCATTTTATCAGAAATAACTAAAACGTTGCGGACATGGGACGACACATCCCTTCATTAAGGACACACTTTCTGTCTTCACGTCCACGGTCGTTTGAATGATAGCTAATTTGAAGGTCTGTATGTAGTGAGGTGTTGCGAGGACATGTCCTCATATAGTATGTGCTAGGACCTTATTTGTTCCAACTTAAATCTCTTTAACTTTTATTTATCTCGTTTTTCTCTTATCTGACCTCACATGAACAGTCGAATCGCCTAGAGAGATATGTGCGGACCCGATACACTGCCTAAATCTTCGCCTTCTCCCCCTCACCATTCTCTCTCTCTTTCTCTAGTTCTCTATCTCTCCTCTTTCTCTCTCCCTCTTTCTCTCTCTTTAATTAATATCTTATCAAAGTTTTTTTGGCATTGCATTTTAAATATGAATATAATCTATAGTTGTTTCAGATTCTAGCATGTCTAAAACGTTATTCAATGAACAATCGTAAGTGTTTGTGTTCAGACACACATTTAAAAATTCTCCGACTTAAGCTATAAAACGCGGTTTAGTACAATTTCACCTTTACTGAAACAAATTCAGGTTGATTTAGTGTAACGTCATATACTGATACTGTTTGCGTTATCCACGCGCACGTGCTTCGACGAGATGGCGCGTGGCGGTCGCACGTGGGCACGTGCGTCTGGTGAACGCTTAATAAAAGTTGTATCCGTTTATTACAAAACTCCACATGCTGCGACAATTAGGGTTTAATTTGTACGCGATACGGATGGAAATGAGCAGTTTCAAGATTCATTTTATGAGGTCGTAATGTTTATATTGGGCAAATAAATAGCTATTTCCAATCAAACTATGAAGCTTTTGGTGTGTGTGTTTTCGTTTTTTGTTTGTTGAAAAAATGTGTCACCGTCGGCAAGAACTATTAATATTACGCATGCATAATTATAATGATTGCTCTACTTTTTGTGAAAGAAATATTTATAGAATCTGGTTTTAAAAGGCAATAAATCCATTAAAACTCACAACTCATAATTCAATTCGCTTTCCTATGCTTATACAATGTTTTTGTAACTTTTTTAAGATGAACCATTTATAATTTACTCTAGAACATATGCCTATAAATTATTGATCAAACATACCGAAACACATGTCTGCATGTTCAAACAGTCATGTAATCTACCATTTAAAATGCAAATGTACTAAAAAAAAAAAAAAGGAATTTTAATTAGTTCATTGTGCATTTTTCGTTTTCTCTCTAATTTATGTATAATTGTATATATAAAAATTAGGAAACGAATTATGTACAACTGAACCAGTTAAAAGATAAAATGATTATTTAGAGTAAATCACTCTATTGTATTACATTCGCTTGCCGGTTTTGCTCGGAAAGCGAATTATCTGAATATTAAAAAATGCGAAATTTATTTTACTTTAAATTAATAACCTTTTTTTATATTTAATTATTATTATTATTTCTAGCTCTCGTTTACTCATTTTAATCCCCTTGGAGAACAATGTAAAGAATTTTAAATTTTATTTTTGTTAACATTATTTAAAAACTTTAAATATAATTGCGAAATCTAACTTAAATATGGTGAGTATTTCATTTTAACCGTTAGCTAGACATATTGCTATAAAAGCGTATCAAATTTGTGAACAGATTGTCGGTATTATCTTTTTCATCAATTTGACAGCAGTTTTTCTTTAACTTTAAGATCTGATTGTGTTCGCGTGACATTAACAAGCTTAATCAATACGCCATAACAATATCAAATATGTCCACCTATCGAATACGACCGTAAAACGAAAGTAGTACCAGTGCGCATGCGCATATTGCACATTTGGTGGTCGCCATTACAGAATTGGATTTCCGACTACAAAGAAAATCTCTCGTCTGCGTGACAGTCGATATTTATAACGGGAAATGCTCGACCGCGCTTTAATAAATAATATGTCATCCAACTGAACAATCATAATAGATGCTTTTTGATTTTAACACTTTGGAGGCAAAGTGAAAGAACGGGGCGATTGGAAAATTAATCAAAGCGCTTAAAACCAGAAAACCCATCAAAAGCAACCTTCGTGGAGGTCATTAATACGATTCCTTGTATCGGAAATTCGCATTAAAAAAAGACACAAGAAGCATTATGATTAATTTCATTTGTAAACAATAGCGGTTTTCCTTGACGGGTAATTGTCTTATTTTTCTCTGTGTAAACGGAATTCATTATTTACTAATAACGAACAACTCGTTCGTTTGAAGTGCATAAAATAAAGGGGTCTTATTTTACTAATTCCCATACAATGAACGCGGCCATTTTTAAAGAAAATATTTAAATTTATTTCATCGTTCATGAGATTAATTTTGTTAGCCATTCGCTTGGCTTTGTTCGATACAGCTTAATTCCTTTCTGACATTCAGAAATTTATCTATATTTCATGATACTTGTTCGTGCTTAGGTTGGCAAAAACGCGCAAAGTTCTTAGTTCGGCGTTCGACATAATTTATACCATACCATAACCGTTCGGTGTTACATATAATATATTATTACACATATCATAAGCCATTTAAACTGTACAACTTTTGTGAATAAAATCGTGTTTAAAATAAATTTGGGTACAAATGTCATTTTCAACGCATACAATTTTCACGTTTATTTATTTGAATACAATTTGTATTTACGTCCTTTTCAAAACAGGTAAGGTTATATATGACGGTCTATTATTTTTGTGGTGGAGACAGATCATGCACCCACTTTTCCTGGGTAGAACCATATTGTACACCTCCCGCCATTCGTAAGAACCGACACTTCCTCACTTACAAATCGAGCAACCAGTGGGATTCGAACCCGCAGCGGTGAGAGGCGAGAAGGTTTACAATGCGACGTCGTTAACCCCTCGGTCACGTTATATTTAAATATAAACATAGAACTAAACATAGAATTAAACATAGACTATACATGGTACTCTGCTTTATGAATGGCAGTGTAAAAAGTGTGTACATGTATAATCGTACTCTCAGTTTGGCCTTTTAAAACATAAGTTTAAAGACATACATTTAATGAATTACCAACTGAAAAGTAACTATTATCCTTAATTATCCTTAATTTATTCATTAATGTCATTTTAACTTTAATGCTGCATGTAAACATCGGGGAAAAAACACACTGTAATTTGTGATTTTTCTTCGTCGTTTTAATAAAAATTAATGACGCATCATACTCACGTTTTAGTCATCAATATAATTTGTTCTGGACCATCAAAATATTAAATATGACTGCACATATTCCAATTTCATTTCATCTCGAAGTTGCATTCGTGAAAATATAAACTTGTTTCACTTCTCGATGAAATAAAATATGTTATTAACTCTAAATCAACAGATAGCCTCTATATCCATATCCTCTCTAATGTTTATTTATATATAATAAATGAGATCGGCATACGCCCCTTTAAGACCTGGGCCTAAATTCATCAAATATTTGAGCACAAGAATCAGACTCAGACTCAAAATCTCATTTTTTTTGCAAACCCTATCAACACAAAAGTATGGGTAAGAATTCTGATTTACAAACATTTTCTGTTAAATTACTTTTGTGTGTATAAGCGTTTATTTATCCTCGCTGTATTGCACTAAGCATTTTAGCGAGCAGACCTAGATTTTAAGTCTCATCCGAAGGACTGGTAAGGTAGGAAATACTTTTGAAATATTTCGGTAATTAACCCAAATTCGGTCCTGGCTGGGATTGAACGCGCGATCCCTGGGTTACTAAGCCGCAATGCTAACCATTACACCACGGCGCTACCTTTAAATTACTTTTAAAATTACTTGTTTCTGTTAGTAAATATAGTAATTTGTTGGTAAAATTGTTTTTATTTGGAATTAAAATATTTGAGATTTTGGTAAAATTGATTTTATTTGGAATTAAAATATTTGAGATTTTGAGTCGAGTCTGATTCTTGCGCTCAAAAGTTTGATGAATATTAGGCCTGATCAAGTGGTTATTGGTACCCTGTAATCGCCACGCTCTGTGCATCATTCGTGTTCAGGCCTGTTGCTACACCGAGACACACCAAGGTAGCTGCGGAAGAATCTTGGGAATGTACCAAACATAAAGTGGGCATCATCTAATGGAATATGAGATAAAAATCAATTAAGTAGACTTGTATACATTTGTCTAACTTAACTGAACTTAACTTAATCTGGCCCGGGAATACACTACAATGTAGGACATCACGTGTAGAAATCAACATGTTTCCCCATCATTTTCTTCCGGGGTATATCTCCTCAAACCCCGCTAGGAAGGGATTTGCCTCGGTTAAATTTCAGACCTGACTACGGGCCCGGGGTAGACTATATATAGATGCATGTATTTACTACGGCCATTGCTAACAGAGTTTATAATTACTTCGTTCTAGTCTCGCTCCGACTTCTCACGAGAATTCTCTCAACAGACATCCATAAGCAGGCAGTTTGAGTGTCTGATGAAGGATGATAGAGTAGTCAGTAAGTGGTTGCAGAACTGCGTGAACTTAAGTGCATTTGGTGGTTATATTATTTACATATTGCCACACAAAATCTTATTTAAATCTTAAACGTGTTATGACCCTAGTGAGCTTTTAAACGTTCTGATAACTATTTCGCAATATTTATTTATTTTTCACTTATTTTCAGCCATGCCAATCAGATCTATTCTACACGACGATATTGAATGTGAAGACGATTCCGACCTACCCTCTGACGATGATTTTGAACTTTCGGACCACGACGAGAATCCAGAAAAACAAAACAGCGATAATAGTACCCAATCTAAGAAAAAGGCGCGGAAGAAAGACAATGAATCCCAAGATCCGGATGAACCGAAAACGCCCAAAAAACGGGGTCCAAAGAAAAAGAAGATGACAAAGGCAAGACTTGTAAAACTAAGAGTTCGTCGAGTAAAGGCTAATACCAGGGAGCGAAGCAGAATGCACGGGTTGAACGATGCATTAGATATACTAAGAAAACACGTGCCATGCTATTCAAAAACACAGAAATTGTCAAAAATCGAAACTCTTCGGTTGGCAAGTAACTACATCTCAGCCTTGGCGAATATTTTAAAAACTGGAATCCGTCCTGATGGCGTGACCTTTGCCAAATCTTTGTCTAAAGGTCTATCTCAGAATACTATGAACCTTGTCGCAGGGTGTTTGCAGTTGAACCCTAGAACCCTCCTCCCGGAATCAGCCTCATACGCTAAGCCTTATCAGTTTTTATACGAAACGAACTTTGATTTTCAGCCACCAGCATTAAGATCCCAGCAATATAACAACAATGGATGCTTTCCTAATTATGACAGTTATTCGCCTTCAAGTTGTATAAACGCTTGCTATTCAGTGCCTTCTGTGAACCAAGTGCCTCAATCGGGCGTCCAAACGCCCATGACAAATTTCGGATCACCTCGGATTATGAGCCCGCTCCAAGGATACACCCCGGATAACAGTCTCCAGATCGAGGCTATGACATCATCAAATTATATGCGGTGTGAAAGTTCCATGGATTCGTACCAGAGTAGTTTTGGCCTTACTCCGCCGCAGGGAAACGTGTTCGTTGGGAATCACGGGATGCAGCTTCAAGACTGCAATCCATGTTCGCTATTGGATGACATTCCAGATCAAGTTATCAATAGCGACATCTCACTAATGGGCGGCCATCAAAATATATTTGATCAAATGACGGGCTAGAGTAATATAACGGACATGGGAGTATGTGATACATGTATATATTGCTGGGTAGAACAAAGCCTACCCTGGCATACAGTATAAATCGCGCTTCTGATATGGAGTTTACTGATATCAATGTCACAGGGTTGCTAGTATTTAAAGAAAAACATGCGCGGATCCACCCACGCGCAAACTCGGTTAATGACTAATATGTACCCACTCCCCCTCCCCAACCCCGAGTACTGAATACCCTCTAATTTGTAGCTGAGTACTGAATACTCCTTCATTTTAGACCCGAGTAAAAATATTTAACATTTTCTTCATAAATATTAACCAATTTGCTATTTATTCGTCTAATTTTATGAAGATGCCATTCATGGGATATTAAAGGACATTTAAAGCTGTATTAAAGGTCGTATGTCACCGTTTTGCTGTTTTGGGGTCAATCATGATTTCAGAAGTGTTTTGTTTTTTTACATAGAAAACATAGTTTGAAGGCATGTACCTATTTTGTATGCGTACTGAATACTAAATAATGCAATTTACGGGTACTAGTACCCGGGCCGTGGATACGGAATACTCTCTTAATTTGTCCTGAATACTGCGTACTAAAAGGGGGAAACAATCCCATGTATGGGTGTTTTGTCATAGTGCCCAGCTAAAATAAGAGAAAATAAGTTTGCGCGCCCGGTTTATTAGCCACAAACAATGCTTTATAGTAGACTGCCTCCCGTCTAAAAATATAGTAGACTGGCCCCATCCAAATACAGTATACATATTAACGTCCAAACATAGTAGACTGGAATCCATTCAACATAGTAGACTAGTAACCGTCCAAACATAGTAGACTGGAACCAATTCAAAAATAGTATACTGGTAACCGCCCAAACATATTAGATTGAAACCCATTCATATATACTATACTGGTAACCATCCAAACATAGTAGACCGGAACCCATTCAAATATAGTAGACTGGTTACCGTCCAAATATAGTAGACTGGATTCCATTCAAATAAAGCATACTGGTTATCGTCCAAACATAGTAGACTGAAAACCATTCAAATATAGTATATTTATTACCGTCCGAACATAGCAGACAGGAACCCATTCAAATATAGTAGACTGGATACCGTCCAAGCATAGTAGACTGGATTCCATTCAAATATAGCATACTGGTTACCGTCCAAACATAGTAGACGGAAACCCATTCAAATATAGTATACTGGTTACCGTCCGAACAGAGCAGACCGGAACCCATTCAAATATAGTAGACATGATACCGTCCAAACGTAGTAGACGGGAACCCATTAAAATATAGTAGACTGGTTACCGTCCAAACATAGTAGACTGGATTCCATTCAAATATAGCATACTGGTTACCGTCCAAACATAGTAGACTGAAACTCATTCAAATATAGTATACTGGTTACCGTCCGAACATAGCAGACGAGAACCCATTCAAATATAGTAGACTGGTTACCATTCAAATATAGTAAACTGGTTACCGTCCAAACAAAGTAGACTGGAACCCATTCAAATATAGTAAACTGGTTACCGTCCAAACATAGTAGACTGGAACCCATTCAAATATAGTAAACTGGTTACCGTCCAAACAGAGTAGACTGAAACCCATTCAAATATAGTAGACTGGTTACCGTCCAAACATAGTAGATTGGATTCCATTCAAATATAGCATACTGGTTACTGAAACTCATTCAAATATAGTATACTGGTTACCGTCCAACTATAGAAGACTGAAAACCATTCAAATATAGTATACTGGTTACCGTCCGAACATAGCAGACGAGAAGCCATTCAAATATAGTAGACTGGTTACCGTCCAAACATAGTAGACTGAAACTCATTGAAATATAATATACTGATTACCGTCCAAATATGGTAGACTGAAACTCATTCAAATATAGTATACTGGTTACCGTCCAAACATAGTAGACTGGAACCCATTCAAATATAGTAAACTGGTTACCGTCCGAACATAGCAGACGAGAACCCATTCAAATATAGTAGACTGGTTACCGTCCAAACATAGTAGACTGGAACCCATTCAAATATAGTAAACTGGTTACCGTCCAAACATAGTAGACTGAATTCCATTCAAATATAGCATACTGGTTACCGTCCAAACATAGTAGACTGAAACTCATTCAAATATAGTATACTGGTTACCGTCCAAATATAGTAGACTGAAACTCATTCAAATATAGTATACTGGTTACCGTCCGAACATAGCAGACGAGAACCCATTCAAATATAGTAGACTGGTTACCGTCCAAACATAGTAGACTGGAACCCATTCAAATATAGTAAACTGGTTACCGTCCAAACATAGTAGACTGGAACCCATTCAAATATAGTAAACTGGTTACCGTCCAAACATAGTAGACTGGAACCCATTCAAATATAGTAAACTGGTTACCGTCCAAACAGAGTAGACTGAAACCCATTCAAATATAGTAGACTGGTTACCGTCCAAACATAGTAGATTGGATTCCATTCAAATATAGCATACTGGTTACTGAAACTCATTCAAATATAGTATACTGGTTACCGTCCAAATATAGAAGACTGAAAACCATTCAAATATAGTATACTGGTTACCGTCCGAACATAGCAGACGAGAAGCCATTCAGATATAGTAGACTGGTTACCGTCCAAACATAGTAGACTGAAACTCATTGAAATATAATATACTGGTTACCGTCCAAATATGGTAGACTGAAACTCATTCAAATATAGTATACTGGTTACCGTCCAAACATAGTAGACTGGAACCCATTCAAATATAGTAAACTGGTTACCGTCCGAACATAGCAGACGAGAACCCATTCAAATATAGTAGACTGGTTACCGTCCAAACATAGTAGACTGGAACCCATTCAAATATAGTAAACTGGTTACCGTCCAAACATAGTAGATTGGAACCCATTCGAATATAGTTAACTGGTTACCGTCCAAACCTAGCAGACTGGAACCCATTCAAATATAGTAAACTGGTTACCGTCCAAACATAGTAGACTGGAACCCATTCAAATATAGTAAACTGGTTACCGTCCAAACATAGTAGATTGGAACCCATTCAAATATAGTAAACTGGTTACCGTCCAAACCTAGTAGACTGGAACCCATTCAAATATGGTAAACTGGTTACCGTCCAAACATAGTAGACTGGAACCCATTCAAATATAGTAAACTGGTTACCGTCCAAACATAGTAGACTGGAACCCATTCAAATATAGTATACTGGTTACCGCCCAAACATATTAGACTAAAACTCATTCAAATATAGTATACTGGTAACCGTCCAAACATAGTAGACTGGAACCCATTCAAATATAGTAGACTGGTTACCGTCCAAATATAGTAGACTGGATTCCATTCAAATACAGCATACTGGTTACCGTCCAAACATAGTAGACGGAAACCTATTCAAATATAGTATACTGGTTACCGTCCGAACAGAGCAGACCGGAACCCATTCAAATATAGTAGACATGATACCGTCCAAACGTAGTAGACGGGAACCCATTCAAATATAGTAGACTGGATACCGTCCAAACATAGTAGACAGGAACCCATTGAAATATAGTAGACTGGTTACCGTCCAAACATAGTAGACCGGATTCCATTAACATATAGTATACTGGTTACCGTCCAAACATACCGTCCGAACATAGCAGACCGGAACCCATTCAAATTTAGTAGATTGGATACCGTCCAAACATAGTAGACGGGAACCCATTCAAGTAGTATACTGGTTACCGTCCAAACACAGCAGACTGAATCTCATTCAAATATAGTATACTGGTAACCGTCCAAACATAGTAGACCGGAACCTATTCTGATTCAAATATAGTAGACTGGTTACCGTTCAAATATAGCCGGCTAGCTCCGTCCAAATACAGTAGACTGGCTCTCGTCTAAATATAACAACATAGCTCCTGTCTAAATAGTCGACTGGGTCCCGTCTAACTATGCTGGACTGACACCCGTCCAAATAGTAGGTCGGCTGTAGTTTAAATATAGCAACATCGCTTGAGTCCAACTTTAGTAGACTAGCACCCGTCTAAAAAGTAGACTTGTTTCCTTCAAAACAGTAGACTGGCTCCCTTCCAAATATAGAAGAGGGGCTCCCAAATATAGTAGTCTGGCTCCCGTCTTATTGCAGTAGATTGGCTCCCGTCCAAGTATACTATCAGTAGACTGACCTATCATTCAGACACACTCAATTTTCGCGAGAGTTCTGAATGATCGAGACTTATTTGGCCTAGTCCAACTATATAGACTGGCTCCCGACACAATTTAGTAGACTGAGTTAAAAAAAACAAATGCATTTTAGTTTGAGTTGTTTTAACGAGCTTCTTATACGTTGCTAATATATCCAAAGTGAAAAGAACTTTCATTGGAGGGAAGCGAATGAACGACCGATCGCGTTAATCGGGCACCCAGTTGCTTATTAGTTCGTCGTACGACATTCTGGATTAGAAATTTAGAATTATTAACATGATGAACGCTGAATTTCCCATGCCTAACAAAATAGTATACATATTCCAAAGATAATACTATCGATGTGTCATATTTATTATTCCTAATTATAAAATGTGGTTCGTCTTTAATACATGTCGATACATTGAGGTACAGGCCTACTGTCATAATTATACTTATTTATCATAACTGTGCCGTTCTTATCTATATTGGATAGTGTGTTATGCCTTTTGTCATGCTGTTCTTACTTTTTTATTTTCAAGTTATTTGCCATTATTGGCTGGGAAGCAGTGCAATAATTAATTACCAATAAGTGCCAATACCTGTGTATTGTAAAATAACACTACATGCCTTTTGAAATAAGTATTTTTTACGATTTCGAATATTTTACATGTGTGATTAATAAATTCATTATATTCTGACGTTGTCACTTGTTTTTTATCGCTTGCTTGTTGTCGCTTGTTTGTTTAACTAAAGTATATGATAATTTTAAATGTGTATTCATAGACAGAATTGATACAAGGGAATTAACTCTTATACTTTTGTTGGGTACACATTTTATCGAGTTATTCAAGTTTGTACAAGGAACACACGACACTCTTTGTGGCGCGCTGTGGTTTAGTGGTAGAGCGTTGGACCCATGATCGAAAAGTCGTGGGTTCGATCCCCCTCAAGACTGTCGTGCGTCCCTTTAAGACTTTGCTGAGAGAGTAACACACGTCATTGAGGTGGCGTCAGAGCGTAGCGGTTGGACAAACGGAAGTCTTTCTTTTGTTTAAACGCACAGTGTCCCCTAAGTGTTTCTAGTGAGATATAAACATCACGATTGGTGGATGAGTTTAATTGATCTTTGGATGGGAAATGGAATAAGACTGGTCGGGTGATTGGATGAATGGACGGACGGACGGAAAGACATTAATTCAGAATTAATTACTGCAAGAGCATAATCCTTATATAACAACAAATATTAAAGTAGCTATCCCGGCAACAACAGCCACATTTAACAATGTATGTACACCGTTTAAAAACCTACTGACGACGAGGTGTATATATACTTACTGTGTGGGAGTGGAATAACACCATTGTATATTTTCGATATACCACTAGTTGTGTAAATATGCAAATAAGCTTAGCATGAGCTGTCAAAAAATATCGATAATGACTATGATTCAATTCCCACGTTTTATTTCGGTTTCGCGTGTTAAAGTTACAGGCAAAATGCAATACAAGTCGATACGTGAGTTATGTGATAAATAGAACCTATTATTATATAACCTATAAATAGACGCGTTTTCATTGGCTAAAAAGTAATTTTTTAGAAAAAATATCTAGCGATATTGACCTGTTTTTTTGATATTGACCTGTTTTTTTGATATTGACCTGTTTTATATAATTGTTTTTTTTGATATTGACCTGTTTTATATAATTGTAAATTGAGGGTTATATAATAAAACAGTTATGGACTTTTCAGCTGTTATACATGATGTTGATATGTACCAAAAAATCATTATTGACCTCGGCTATCGCCTCGGTCAATAATGATTTTTTTGGTGCATATCACATCATGTATAACAGCTGAAAAGTCCATAATTGTATAATATTCTTCTCATTCATTATTGAATTTATTAAACTCGTTAGCAAAATTGATATAATGCTCGGCAAGAGCCTCGTATTGTATCATTTTTCCAACTCGTTTAATAAATTCAATAATGACTGAGTTCTCATGTAAGATCCTCTCTATATATAACTTACATACGTTGAGAATCCTAACTCATAGACACAAAATAAAAGGCTTTAACCAGCCTGACCAAACCCCAAAACTGGAGCGTCGTATAAAGATTTACCAACGCATAATTCATTTTACGCATGTACAATCACGGGTATTTTAAGAACCGGGAATAAACCTTTACTTTTAATCGGCACATACACATTATTATATGACCTGAACATCTGGATAGACGGTTTTGTTAAACGATTTTGTAGTGTAATTTTGCCGTTATTTGACGGGTTAGTTTCTTTAAAACATTAGACATGTAATACAGGAGAAAATTCACTACTGTACAGACTACGGACGAGTTTAATACCAGACTACGGACGAGTTTAATACCAGACTACGGACGAGTTTAATACCAGACTACGGACGAGTTTAATACCAGACTACGGACGAGTTTAATACCAGACTACGGACGAGTTTAATACCATCTCATAAAATACATCCGTTTATACATACTTTTAAATATTTTATTCACAACATAAATTATATGGAAATAATTTCAAAGTGATACAATTAGAATAAATCTCATAATCTCATAATTATGATCTCATAAAAAGTCATCCTCCTTATACATAATTTTAAATAGTTTTATTCACAGCATACATGAAAACACAGCATACATGAAAACACAGCATACATGAAAACACAGCATACATGAAAACACAGCATACATGAAAACACAGCATACATGAAAACACAGCATACATGAAAACACAGCATACATGAAAACACAGCATACATGAAAACACAGCATACATGAAAACACAGCATACATGAAAACACAGCATACATGAAAACTATTTATTTCAAAGTGATGCAATTAGAATAGTGTACACAATAGTTCTACAGATGCAGCCGGAAGGATAACACACATTTAACTTCGTCCATTAATTCCACTACATAGGTTTACCACCGCTAACTACATGTAAACCTCCGAGGTGTATCGAATGTAGTTCCTATAATAAAAAGTAATCCCTCCTTTTTCGATGGAAATGGGAATTATAAGTAGGGAAAAACTGCCCATTTCTATTCGATTTTATGGTTGTCTGTACAAGAAGCGTATTAATAGGTTTTACTGGATCACTGATGAACATATTCGAAATTTCGACTCTGTATTTACACTTTGTGAGCAATGAAAACAGTCAATTAATGAAAACAACTGTACCGTTGACCTGTTTAATAAACAAACAAGAACTTTCTTACATGTCTTGTGACCCCACCTTTTCTGGTGATTTTTCAAGTGGAAAATTAGTTTTCTATATGAACATGACACTGCTGCATTATCCATACTTGAGTTGAATTTGCAGCAAGGTATTAATATGTGACCTTTTAACATTGATGTCTATGGGGAAAATAATTAGTGGTATAATACCTACATAACGATACGACTCGTCCCTTGTTCTTGTTCGAGCGTTATTCCCGCCTGTGTAGGTTTCTCGAGCACAATGTACATTATCGAGAGCGATAGCACTAAGACAGTTTTGATTTTCAAAAAATTGTATTTACCAGAATTCTCTACTTTGTCAAAGTACAAACCCTAATTACTTTTGAACCACGCGGCCATGTATAATCCCAGTCGTCGGTTACTGGTTCATTAAGAATTCATTCAGAATCAATACATTGTACTAAATAAAACTGTTCGTTTGGATCGTCAGCTAACACAGTACCTGGACGAACAAGGCCCATAATGTTGTATATGTCATTGTTTGTATTGTAGCCGCGTTTGGTGTCGTGCAACATCCTGTGTCCCTCATTACTGATACAATACCTTGAATGCACGGGTCGCACGTAAAAGACAGATCTCGTATGATTCGCTGTTAGTGGTTGCATTGTGAATTTGTCTTATGCTCGGTATTGGTTTAAAGAAACTATCTCGGTTTCTCGGGATGTCCTTTAAGTATCTAAAGATTAGTCTTTTGGACACCCTGGCCTTTTTCACATTTGTAAGATTTTGTTCACAATAGTCGTACAGATCCTCAGCTTTCTATATTATGACTTTACCCCTTGCCACAGCATAATCTGCCTGGTTTTTAATCAGGCCGCCTGCCACATATTGAATGCCTTTCACCACTAATTTAAAACAATAAAATACATAAGTTAACCAGGGTTTTTTTTCTCGCTCATGTTTATGTGACCAATACAAAATTCATACACTAGCCAGCTGAATATGTGGTGATAAGGTGAATCACTTCTGAAATTTGAATGAAACCTCATATCAACATGGGATTTTCTGTATCATCTGTCTTTCACACAGCAGATGTATGCTAAAGCAAAGAAAAAACTATTTTTCAAATTAAAATTTGCCTAAAATTGAGAAAATAAATAGATTTGTTTTTTGTTTTCCTTTTGTCTCTTGGTTCGTGAGCTTTCAGGGGCGATAATAGAGGTGTGAGACTTGATGATGATGAGGTCTCACAACACTATTATCTCCCTTGAATACTCGTGCCCTAAGGAAGGAGGTAGATAAAAATCTTTACCAGGTTCTAAATCTACAGCATTTTAGGAAGAGATCACAGAAAAAATCATGTTGATATAAGATTTCTAGCTAATCCTGCCTCATTTTACACATCATGGGTCTAACCACCACGGGGTTCTAAAATTGTCTAAATTTTGAAATTAAAAAAAGTTCAATCTGGTAAATAGTTGTTAATTGCGTTTTAAAATGCAGCTATTGGATCAATGAAGAAGTTAAGCATAAATACATGTTGTAAATTTTGGTTATCTCTTTGCCACGAACAAAAAAACATTACAAAGGGACCCAAATGGAAAATTAATTGTGGTGTGCGACGATGATGATGATGATCATCATCATCATCGTCGTCGTTGTCGTCATCATCAACATCATTATCATCGTCGTGGTCGTCATCATCATCATCATTATCGTCATCATCATCATAATCATCATCAACATGTACACACAATTTTGATATAGAGATCGAAATCTTAGACTTGAAGATGTCAAACCTTGCCCGCCCAATTGCCTTAACACATCGTATTACGTTATATTGGGACACCAAACTCAGAGGGAGATAAGAAGAAAGATGTTCAAGTTTCCTATTAGACATGCCTCCGCCAGGAAGCGAACCCATGCGAAGCAGTAGTCTGTACTCAGTAGCTCTAACGCCCTATGTATTAACCACAAAGTTACCTAGCCACAAACATAGGAAGGTATATGTACAGGGGGTTTAATATACTTGTAAATCCGTGGCAATACAACACAGCAGAAGGTGTCTTTTAAAGGCAGAGTATGCTTAATAAAACGTAAAATGAAACAGCTGACGAAGTATTCGGAAGCATTACAACTTAGAGAATAACGCTATCAAATCAATTGAATAGAAATAAACATTACCCACTGGGTTGCATCAATATCGTATAAATTACGCTGTATAGTATGGTGGCTGATTTCTGCCATTTGTCGTCTTTTCGTCCTTTCGTTATTTCGCCCCCGAGAAGACGACAGAAAGAAAAGACGACAAATGCAGAGTGCAGTAAAAAATCTCACTCCGACAACATTCTTAAAATCAAGACCTTTGTCAACATTCCTGTTGAGGTGATACCTCATAATTATCTCAACTCTTCAAAGGGTGTGGTACGCTCCAGGGAATTGGAGCACTGCACCCTTGAATAAATGACCCACAATCTTAAATCCCAAGGTGTGACTGAGGTAACGCGCATCAGTACGAGGCGGAGTGGCATACCCAGTCCAAACAATACGTTTGTGCTTACCTTCAGCACACCAAACCTCGCCGAAGACTATCAAGACTGGATATATGTTTTTACCAGTTGACCCCTACATCCCAAATCCTCTTCGTTGTTTCAATTGTCAACACTTTGGTCACCATAGAGAAAGATGCAAGCGAGCTGCTCCCGTCTGTGCCCGTCGCGGCCAGGAGGATCATAGCGACTTCTCTAATTGCCAAAATCCCGCCTCTTGTGTTAAATGCAAGGGGACCCACGGGGCTTTCTCTAAGGTTTGTCCGAAGTGGAAACACGAGAGGGAAATACAGAAAATCAGAATAGAAAAAAATATCTCTTTCCCAGAAGCTAGAAAACTTTAGAGCCTTACTCCGTCCACTCAATCTGGCAAATCATATGCCGATGCGAGTAGTGTTGAGAAACCAGCTACCAGGTCAATCGCGGCGCAGACCGTGTTGACCTGGTCAATAGACTCCGACAAGTTTACTACTATTCCATTGTCTGTTCAGATTTCCTCTAAAATATCTTAACCTCCCAAACTGTTGTCCTTTTAAATAAGCCTTCTGTAGCTTTCAAACCTCTTGTGGCTTTCAAGCCTAAAACCCCTTTAACTATATCCTCAACAACTCCTATATTTACTGCTTCTACTTCATCTTTTTCGAAATCGACGGACTCTGGTGCAACGAAGAGTCCACCAAATCATCTGACGAACTCTTCCAAAGGTTCGTCAAATCCGACCAACACTCCCAAGAGTTCGTCACCAAGCAGAACTGCTGCCACGGACGTGGCAGCAAGGAAAAAGAAAACTCCCGGTTAGGGAAGCAGTCAAACGGATCTGATGATACGATTGAACTGCACAACATATTTGGAGACTTGGAGATGGAGGTTGATGATCCAGCACGTCTGGAACTCCCAAAATCTCCAAAGTTACCAAGGTCTGCCAAACCCAAAGGCCGTAAACCCGTACTTCCACCTTAGTGACATCAAAATCAAATAAGTCATTCAATGGAACTGCCGAGGTTTAAAACCTAATTACGATGAAATCAGCTTACTTTTAAATAAACACAACCCTGTTGTTTCGTGGAGTGTTGTTGACGACCTATGTGGAAGTGACCACTTCCCTATGGGGAAGTGGTCATTTCCACTTAGGGAAGTGGTCACTTGCACATATTTCTTGAAAATATCGGCCCTCCACTTCTCGAAAAAACGGAACGATGGAAACTTTGCAAAGCTGATTGGGATACGTTTCAATCTCTTTGTGAGGAATAGTTAAAGCCTTCCGTTTTCGAGGATGTCGAAGACGCAACTGCTATTTTTACCAAAACCCTTCATGATATAGCTGATCAAACTACATGTATTCCAAAAATCTCGGCAAATCCAAAACGCCCACATAAACCATGGTACGATGATAACTGCAAAAAAGGTAGTCAGCGATCGTAAAGCTGCATTGAATGCTTTTAATTTGGGGCCAACTCAAAATAATTTAGATACTTTTAGAGTTTTCGTGCGAAAGCCCGTCGTACTATTCAGGATAGCAAGAGGAAATCCTGGAGGTCTTATGTCTTTAGGCTGAACTCTCGCTCATCTCTTAAGAAGACGTGGGACATGGTCCGGAAAATAAACGGTAAAGGTAATTCCAGTTGTGTAAAATCATCTTACAACTGATAATGAAGATATTATATATGTCAAAGATATTACAAACACTTTGGCAGAAACAACGATCTCATTCGATTTGAATCATTTATTAGGGAAGCTTTCGTAAAGAAAGAACACATAGTCTCTGTATTTTTGACTTGGAGAAAGCTTATGATACTGCATGGAAGTACGGTTTCATGAATGATCTTTATGACCTTGGTCTTAGAGGCCGATTACCAATTTTTATAGAGAATTTCTTAGATGATAGACAGTTTCGTGTCCAAATGGGTTCAACCCTCTCTGACATTCATGAACAGGAGATGGGTGTGCCACAGGCCAGCATACTCTCTGTCACCCTTTTTAATATAAAAATTAACAGTATAGTGCATAAATCTTGTTGTGGATTGCTCTCTATATGTTGACGACTTTGTTATATGTTATCGTGCAAAAAACATGAACACTATTGAGAGACAACTGCAACAATGTCTGAATAAACTTCAGACCTGGTCGGATGAAAATGGTTTTAAATTTTCTAAATCTAAAACTAAGTGTATGCACTTTTGTCAACTACGTAGACACCACGAAGACCTAACACTGGATATGTCACCAACACCAGTAGTGGATGAAACAAAATTCCCTAGTCTTATTTTCGACCGTAAATTTACGTTTATACCACACCTTAAATACTTGAAGGCCAAGTCCCTTGGTCTTAATTTACTTAAAGTTGTTGAATACACTAACTGGGGAGTAGATCATAAAATAGTTTTACAACTTTATAGATCTCTTATCAGATCCAAGCTGGACTACGGCTCAATAGTATATGGATCGACTCGCAAATCATACTTGCAGATGCTCGATCCTATACATAATCAAGGATTACGACTCGCCTTAGGTGCCTTTCTTACATCACCAGCCGAAAGGCTATAAGCGAATGAACCATCACTGTCTCATAGACGGGACAAATTAGCCCTTCAATATGCCATTAAATTAAAATCTAACCCTTCAAACCCAACTTTCGATAATGTTTTTAATCCTAGTTAACACAAGAAAAAATAGAGCTAAAATAATCCTGAATATTTTTTATATATATGCCTTGCAGATTAATATGTTTACACTTTTATCTGGACAATTCTATATTTGAATAATAAATACAAACTTGATAAAATATTCAGATTATGTCATACTCAAGGTGAGGTGCATAAAACATTCAAGATTATTTTAGTTCTTTTTTTTTTCTTTTTCGAATACAATCTCAATGGGCCGGCCGGATTACACAGAAGGGGACATAATTCTTAAATCCCATATTGTATTACAGTGTTAAAGAATGGGAGGTCATACACATTATACTTAATCAATATTTCAAAAACGGATTGATTCCCTTCAACAGAATATCAAGTTTTTATTTATTTGAAAATCATCATTAACAATTGTTTGGTTATTTCGTCGCTTTTAACAGCATTTCATTCATATCATGTGACATAATACCCCACCCAGTCACATTATACTGACACCGGATCGACCAGTCTTTGTATGCTGAACCCTTGTGTATAGAGTAAGAAGATATAATATTTTGTGTATAGAGTAAGAAGATATAATATTTTGTGTATACTGTAAGAAGATATAATATTTTGTGTATACAGTAAGAAGATATAAATTTTGTGTATACAGTAAGAAGATATAATATTTTGTGTATACAGTAAGAAGATATAATATTTTGTGTATACAGTAAGAAGATATAATATTTTATATAATATTTTGTGTATACAGTAAGAAGATATAAATTTTGTGTATACAGTAAGAAGATATAATAGTTTGTGTAAACAGTAAGAAGATATAATATTTTGTGTAAAAAGATATAATATTTTGTGTATAGAGTAAGAAGATATAATAGTTTGTGTATACAGTAAGAAGATATAATATTTTGTGTATAGAGTAAGAAGATATAAATTTTGTGTATACAGTAAGAAGATATAATATTTTGTGTATAGAGTAAGAAGATATAATAGTTTGTGTAAACAGTAAGAAGATATAATATTTTGTGTATACAGTAAGAAGATATAAATGTTGTGTATACAGTAAGAAGATATAATAGTTTGTGTAAACAGTAAGAAGATATA
The DNA here is from genome assembly GCA_037043455.1 of Cyrtodaria siliqua. Lineage (NCBI taxonomy): Eukaryota > Metazoa > Mollusca > Bivalvia > Adapedonta > Hiatellidae > Cyrtodaria > Cyrtodaria siliqua. The sequence goes on along the minus strand of JAWPHD010002024.1, from coordinate 126,558 downwards.
ATAGTTTGTGTAAACAGTAAAACGATATAGTATTTTGTGTATACAGTAAGAAGATATAAATTTTGTGTATACAGTAAGAAGATATAAAGTGTGTGTATACAGTAAGAAGATATAATATTTTGTGTAAACAGTAAGAAGATATAAATTTTGTGTATACAGTAAGAAGATATAAATTTTGTGTATACAGTAAGAAGATATAATAGTTTGTGTAAACAGTAAGAAGATATAATATTTTGTGTATACAGTAAGAAGATATAAATTGTGTGTATACAGTAAGAAGATATAATATTTTGTGTAAACAGTAAGAAGATATAAATTTTGTGTATACAGTAAGAAGATATAAATTTTGTGTATACAGTAAGAAGATATAATATTTTGTGTATACAGTAAGAAGATATAATAAAGAGAAACTTGTTATTTCCTCTTTAATGTGAGTATGCATTTGGCTGGCATGTATTATGAATTCAAATCCGTTATTGCTTAATTATCTTTATTATAATTGTTAATTATGTGTACCGTAAACCACGGTAGGCGTTTCGGGGTGGGGTGAGGTATGAGGGTGTCTCCGACTCCATGTACCCCATGCGACGGAGAAAATAAATTGTTCGTCTTTAGACGAAGGACATGTCCTGTGACCAAATGAATTGTTGCAAGAGATAATATTATTATGATAGCAAGGGACTTTTCAGCTACAATTATGCTTAGTGACATCTTCGTGGGTTCCAGGGGCGGATGGAGAATCTGAGATAAGGAGGCCAAAACATATTTTACATTTTAAGGGGTGGGGGCATAAATAAAGTTGTGGTGGTGGTGGTGGTTGATGTTGTGGTGGTGGTGGTGGTGGTGGTGGTGGTGGTTGTGGTTGTGACGGCCGCCGCCGCTGGCAGTTGATGTGGTGTTAGTTGTGGTGCTGGTGGTAATGGTGGTTGTGGTGGTGGTGGTGTTGGTGGTAGTGGCTGTGGCGTAGGTGGTGGCAGTTGTGGTCATGGTGGGGGTGGCGTTTGTGGTGGCGGTGGCGGCGGCAGTGGTGGTGATGGCGGTGGAGTCAAAATATTCAATATTTAGGAATACCTACACCACCATCGGGTTATATCTACTAAGTTGGGAATATCTACTCGAACATGGGGTTATATCTACTATGTTGGGAATATCTTCTCGAACATGGAGTTATATCTACTATTTTGGGAATATGTACTCGAACATGGAGTTATATCTACTATGTAGGGAATATCTACTCGAACACGGAATTATATCTACTATGTTGGGAATATATCTACTCAAACATGAATTTATATCTACTATGTTGGGGATATATACTCTTATATCTGCTATGTTGGGAATATCTACTCTTATATCTACTATGTTGGGAATATATACTCGAACATGGAATTATATCTACTATGTTGGGAATATCTACTCGAACATGAAGTTGTAACTACTATGTTGGGAATATCTACTCGAACATGGAGTTATATCTACTATGTTGGGAATATCTATTCGAACATGGAGTTATATCAACTATGTTGGGTATATCTACTCAAACATGAAGTTATATATACTATGTTTGGAATATCTACTCGAACATGGGGTTATATCTACTATTTTGGGAATATCTACTCGAACATGGAGTTATATCTACTATGTTGGGAATATCTACTCAAACATGAAGTTATATCTACTATGTTGGGAATATCTACTCGAACATGGAGTTATAACTACTATGTTGGGTATATCTACTCAAACATGAAGTTATATCTACTGTGTTGGGTATATCTACTCGAACATGGAGTTATATCTACTATTTTGGGAATATCTACTCAAACATGAAGTTATATCTACTATGTGGGGTATATCTACTCGAACATGAAGTTATATCTACTATGTTGGGTATATCTACTCAAACATGAAGTTATATCTACTATGTTGGGTATATCTACTCAAACATGAAGTTATATCTACTATGATGGGAATATCTACTCAAACATGAAGTTATATCTACTATGTTGGAAATATCTACTCAAACATGAAGTTATATCTACTATGTTGGGTATATCTACTCAAACATGAAGTTATATCTACTTTGTTGGGAATATCTACTCGAACATGGAGTTATATATATTTTGTTGTATATATCTACTCAAACATGAAGTTATATTTACTATGTTGAGAATATCTACTCGAACATGGAGTTATATCTACTATGTTGGGAATATCTACTCGAACATGGAGTAATTTATATTATGTTGAGTATATCTACTCGAACATGAAGTTATATCTACTATACTGGGAATATCTACTCGAACATGGAGTAAAATATACTATGCTATGTTGGGAATATCTGCTCGAACACAGAGTTATATATATTATGTTGAGAATATCCACTCCAACAAAGAGTTATATATAAAATGTCGGGAATGTTTGGAATATCTATATCTCAACATGGGATTATAGTTAAAGATCAATTATGTTGGAAATATCTGCATTACGATAACATTGGATGATGTCTAGCATGGCGATTGTAAATATATATTGCTACCCAGCACAAGGATTCTACATGGAAAAAACATCAAAATCATGGGTTTGTTGTAAAATCTTTATTACTCAGACGACATTTTGAAACAAGTGATGCTCATGTTCTTATTTAGGTACTATTTAAAGCCCAGTCCAATGTAGTTACTACATGAAATTGAAGACGTGTCTAGAAGGTAGTATGGCTCAATGCTGTGCCCTGCCATGACCCTTTCTGTTTACATTTCCCAGTAGCTATAACTCTGTTTACATCACATGACCAGGGTCAAAGGTGAAATTTCAAATTAACTGTAATTTTCCTGTTGAAAATTTCGAAAATTTGGAATATAAAATATGTAATTATAGTGCTTTGAGGGCAGCTTCAGAAACAGCATATAGTTTGATTAGTAGAGGATGAATTCATGCATCACTGAGAACATTCTTTTTAAAATATGATGTAGTATTTTCAGAAAAAAGAAAGAAATATATGTCCTGAATGAAGACAGTCTGAGTTCTATTTGAATTTGAATTGATTGACATTTTGTGGGCGGAGCTTTCCCTTTTATACTGAAGCCTGGGGTTTAACTGGAGTTGTACATATAAAACAAAGTATTAACTCAAACACACGCACTTCACAGTCAGTCTTATTTGATTTACGCAGACGATATGGGTCTTGTTCACGCTAAATTCCTTTGTTTTGTGTCAAAGTACATTTTCCCTTTTTTGCGACTTTAGATCTTCTATTCGTAAGAACAGTGTCACATCTGTCTATAATTTGCCATACGTCTTTTTACTGATCATGCTGCATATTACAAGATACTGGAACAATACTTTTAAAGGGGATGACGTCATCGTTCCAAGATGGCAGCCTCCATTTATGTTTCTTTGCAAATGTTCAATAGGTTATATCTACTTTATTTTCATGGCATTTTGATAATTCTTTCAGTTTTTTTCAAGTTTTTAAGAGCCCTTTTAAATAAATCTTGTTTGAAAATAGTGCATCAACCCCTTAGCACACATGCATTGCACACGTAAACTATTAAAACGAAATAAAAGTTATTGTTTGTTTTTGTTATTTTTTAACAAATTGCACAAAAGTTACGTGTAATAACTCCCTTTTATGATTATAATGATCTGCTTGATTTCATTTTATAGCCCAGTGTAACATAGCCCAGAGGGAAAGAACCCCATAGATCTTTTACGCAGGACTTCATAACCTCATAACTTACCAAATCTTGTCTTTTATCACGACGGACTCTCAAGCGATCAAAGAATTGAAAATCTAATAATAAAACTTATCAAAGACAATGCGTGAGAGATGGTGATTCCTCTTGTTTTTCTATGTTTATGAGAACTAAAGCCTTGCGAATTTATGGGATAATATTAATCATTATTATCCGTTTGTGGATTGAAATTCAGTACACGGTGATTTACGTACAACATCGTGGAATTCCCCTCAGGCAACCTCGAACGCCAATCGCATTAAAATCAGAATCAAAATATTACCTGATCCACTACTTTCCGCTACTTTCCGCTATTTCAATAGCGAAAAGTAGTGGATAAAATCAGCTCCAAAATATTCGCTGCACTACTAATAGCTGAAAGTAGTGGAGCGAATATTTCGGATCTGATTTTAATCACATTGCCTCGAACGTAGGTTTAATATGGTAATATGCACTTATGGTATTATACCACTTATTATTTCCAGGGGCGTAGCCAGCGATACGCACTTACGCACGTGCGTACCATCGATTTGAAAAGTGAAAACATAATTATGGCCTAAAATGGCATAAAAATCGAAGGCTAACTTAACACCTGACATGTCTTTTTCATTTTTAAAGACATTATTTTACCCTTGAAGGCCGCCAAAATGTGACCAAAAACCCACCAGAGGCTGCCAAAGGATGTCTATATTTTAAAATTGTCTACGGGGAGGCCCGGAGGGGGCGCCAAGAGTAATGCCTTCGGCATTAAGGGTGCGTACTTGATTTTAGCCTTGCTACGCCTCTGATTTCCCCCATAGTCACCAATGTTAAAGTGTCACATATTAATGATTTGCTGCAGATTCAACTCAAGTATGGATAACGCAGCAGTGTAATGTTCATACAGAAAACTAATTTTCCACTTGAAAAATCACCAGAAAAGGTGGGGTCACAAGACATGTAAGAAAGTTCTTGTTTTCGTTTACTAAACAGGTCAAAGGTACAGCTGTTTTCATTGACTGACTGTTTTCATTGCTCACATAGTGTACGCATAGAGTCGAAATTTCGAAAATGTTCATCAGTGATCCAGTAAAACTTATTAATACGCTTCTTATACATACAACCACAAACTCGAATAGGAATGGGCAGTTTTCCCCTACTTATAATGCCCGTTTTCATCAAAAAAGAAGGGATTACTTTTTATTATAGGAACTACATTCGACTACACCTCGGAGGCTTACATGTAATTAGTGGTGGTAAACCTTATGCAAACTGCATACTTAACAAACATATTTTATAACAACAAAAGTAGTAGTACGTACGCGAATACATAGTAGCAATGCAAAAATATAGCAGGAGTAGATGGTAGCATGAGTGAAAGCAGCACTAGTAACGATAGCAGTATTAGGTGTAGCAGTAAGGGAAGGTAGCAATAGTGGAAGGTAGCAGTAGTGGAAGTAACAGTAGTAGGAGGTAGCAGTATTGGAAGTAACAGTATTGGAAGTAAAAGTAGTAGCAGTAGCGGAAGTAACAGTATTAGAAGGTAACAGTAGTGGAACTCACAGTATTAGAAGGTAGCAGAAGTGGAAGTAACAGTAGTAGAAGGGAACAGTAGTGTAAATAACAGTAGTAGAAGGGAACAGTAGTGTAAATAACAGTAGTAGAAGGTAACGGTAAGGGGAGGTAGCAGAAGTGGAAGTAACAGTAGTGTAAATAACAGTAGTAGAAGGTTACAGTAAGGGAAGTAGCAGTAGTGGAAGTAACAGTAGTGTAAATAACAGTAGTAGAAGGGAACAGTAGTGTAAATAACAGTAGTAGAAGGTAATAGTAAGGGAAGGTAGCAGTAGTGCAAGTAACAATAATGTAAATAACAGTAGTAGAAGGTAATAGTAAGGGAAGGCAGCAGTAGCGGAAGTAACAGTAGGGGAATGTAGCAGTAGTGGCAGTAACAGTACGGGAAGGTAACAGTAGTGTACATAACAGTAGTAGGATTATGCAAGAGTGGAAATAACAGTAGGGGAACGTAGCAGTAGTGGAAGTAATAGTAAGGGAAGGTAGCAGTAGCGGAAGTAACAATAGTAGAAAATAGCTGTAGTGGCAGTAACAGTAGAAGTTAACAGTAGTGAAAATAACAGTAGTAGGATTATGCAATAATGGAAGTAACAGTAGGGAAACGTAGCAGTAGTGGAAGTAACAGTAGGGGAACGTAGCAGTAGTGGAAGTAACAGTAGTAGAAGGTAGTAGTAGTGGAAATAGCAGTAGTAGGTGTAAGAGGGGAAGTAACAATATCAGAAGATAGCAGTAGTGGAAGGTAGCAGTAGTTGAAAGTAACAGTAGTAGAAATAACAGTAGTAGAATGTAGCAATAGTGGAAGTAACAGTAGCAGTAGTGGAAATAAAGTAATAGGTAAGCAGTAGTGTAAGTAACAATATCAGAAGGTAGCAGTAGTGGAAGGTAGCAGTAGTAGAAAGTAGTAGTAGTGGAAGTAACTGTAGTGGAAGGTAGCAGTAGTGGAAGTAACAGTAGGGGAAGGTAGCAGTAGTGAAAGTAACAGTAGTAGAAGGTATCAATAGTAGAAGTTACAGTAGTAGAAGGTAGCAGTAGTGGAAATAACAGTAGGGGGAGGTAGCAGTAGTGGAAGTAACAGTAGTAGAAGGTAGTAGTAGCGGTAGTTCTTACTGTATACACAAACAGTAGGGGAAGGTAGCAGTAGTGGAAGTAACAGTAGGGGGAGGTATCAGTAGTGGAAGTAACAGTAGGGGAAGGTATCAGTAGTATAAGTTACAGTAGTAGAAGGTAGCAGTAGTGGAAGTAACAGTAGGGGAAGGTAGCAGTAGTGGAAGTAACAGTAGGGGAAGGTATCAGTAGTGAAAGTAACAGTAGGGGAAGGTAGCAGTAGTGGAAGTAACAGTAGTAGAAGGTAGCAGTAGTGAAAGTAACAGTAGGGGAAGGTAACAGTAGTGGAAGTTACAGTAGGGGAAGGTATCAGTAGTGGAAGTAACAGTAGGGGAAGGTAGCAGTAGTATAAGTAACAGTAGTAGAAGGTAGCAGTAGTGGAAGTAACAGTAGGGGGAGGTAGCAGTAGTGGAAGTAACAGTAGGGCAAGGTATCAGTAGTGGAAGTAACAGTAGGGGAAGGTAGCAGTAGTGGAAGTAACAGTAGGGGAAGGTATCAGTAGTGGAAGTAACAATAGTGGAAGGTAGCAATAGTATAAGTAACAGTAGTAGAAGGTAGCAGTAGTGGAAGTAACAGTAGGGGAAGGTATCAGTAGTGGAAGTAACAGTAGGGGAAGGTAGCAGTAGTGGAAGTAACAGTAGGGGAAGGTAGCAGTAGTGGAAATAACAGTAGGAGGAGGTAGCAGTAGTGGAAGTAACAGTAGTAGGAGGTAGCAGTAGTAAAGGTAACAGTAGGAGAAGGTAGCGGTAACAGTAGGGGAATGTAGCAGTAGTGGAAGTAACAGTAGTGGAAGGTAGCAGTAGTAAAGGTAACAGCAGCAGCAGCAGTAGTAGTAGACGTAGTGTTAGTAGTAGCAGCAGCAATAGTTATAATAATAGTAATAGTAGTTACTAGTAGTAGTAGTAGACGTAGTTGTTGCAGCAACATCAGCAGCGGCAGCAGCAGCAGCAGTAGCAGTAGTAGTAGTAGTAGTAGTAGTAGTAGTAGTAGTAGTAATAGTAGTAGTAGTAGTAGTGATAGTAGTAGTAGTAGTGGTAGTAGTAGTGGTAGTGATGGTGGTGATGGGGTGGCGGCGACGGCGGCGTTGGCGGCGACAGTAGTAGTAGTAGTAGTAGTAGTAGTAAGCCGATGTTAGACTTGCCCTTCTGTATGGAGTATTGGGAAGTCTTTCTGATATGAATAATGGGATGGCATTGGTATGCTCACAAGAAGTAATAGGATGCACATGTCTTTCTGCATGAAGTTATATATTGCAAGACTAGCATTTCTGTGAGGAGTAATTTCATGCATGACTAACATTTTTGCAACGTGTAATGTCATGGTAGACTGGCATTGTTGTAAAGAGTAATTGGATTTTATACTAGCGTTTCTTTAAGGAGTAAAGGGATAATATATCAGCATTTCTGTAAGAAGCAATATGATCCTAATCAAGCATTTCTGTAAGTAGTAATGGAAAAATAGTCCAGGAATTCCATTTTCAAGCTAGACTATCATTTCTGGTCGGAGTAATGTGATGCAAAACTAGCATTTCTTAAGGAATAATGGGATGCTAGACTAGCATTTCTGTAAGGATTAATGGGATGCTAGACTAGCATTTCTGTAAGGATTAATGGGATGCTAGACTAGCATTTATGTAAGGATTAATGGGATGCTAGACTAGCATTTATGTAAGGATTAATGGGATGCTAGACTAGCATTTCTGTAAGGATTAATGGGATGCTAGACTAGCATTTATGTAAGGATTAATGGAATGCTAGACAAGCATTTCTGTAAGGATTATTATGATGCTAGACTAGCATTTCTGTAAGGATTAATGGGATGCTAGACTAGCATTTCTGTAAGGATTAATGGGATGCTAGACTAGCATTTATGTAAGGATTAATGGGATGCTAGACTAGCATTTCTGTAAGGATTAATGGGATGCTAGACTAGCATTTATGTAAGGATTAATGGAATGCTAGACAAGCATTTCTGTAAGGATTATTATGATGCTAGACTAACATTTCTGTAAGGATTAATGGGATGCTAGATTATCATTTCTGTAAGGATTAATAGGATGCTAGACTAACATTTATGTAAGGATTAATGGGATGCTAGACTAACATTTATGTAAGGATTAATGGGATTTCTGTAAGGATTAATGGGATGCTAGACTAACATTTCTGTAAGGATTAATGGGATGCTAGGCTAACATTTCTGTAAGGATTAATGGAATGCTAGACTAGCATTTCTGTAAGGATTATTGGGGTGCTAGGCTAACATTTCTGTAAGGATTAATGGGATGTTAGACTAGCATTTCTGTAAGGATAAATGGGATGCTAGATTAACATTTCTGTAAGGATTAATAGGATGCTAGACTAACATTTATGTAAGGATTAATGGTATGCTAGACTAACATTTATGTAAGGATTAATGGGATTTCTGTAAGGATTAATGGGATGCTAGACTAGCATTTCTGTAAAGCTTAATGGGATGCTAGACTAGCATTTCTGCAAGGTGTAATGGGATGCTAGACTAGCATTTCTGTAAGGATTAATGGGATGCTAGACTAGCATTTATGTAAGGATTAATGGGATGCTAGACTAGCATTTCTGTAAGGATTAATGGGATGCTAGACTAGCATTTATGTAAGGATTAATGGGATGCTAGACTAGCATTTCTGTAAGGATTATTATGATGCTAGACTAACATTTCTGTAAGGATTAATGGGATGCTAGATTAACATTTCTGTAAGGATTAATAGGATGCTAGACTAACATTTATGTAAGGATTAATGGGATGCTAGACTAACATTTATGTAAGGATTAATGGGATGCTAGGCTAACATTTCTGTAAGGATTAATGGAATGCTAGACTAGCATTTCTGTAAGGATTATTGGGGTGCTAGGCTAACATTTCTGTAAGGATTAATGGGATGTTAGACTAGCATTTCTGTAAGGATTAATGGGACGCTAGACTAACATTTCTGTAAGGATTAATGGGATGCTAGACTAACATATATGTAAGGATTAATGGGATGCTAGACTAGCATTTCTGTAAGGATTAATGGGATGCTAGACTAACATATATGTAAGGATTAATGGGATGCTAGACTAACATTTCTGTAAGGATTAATGGGATGCTAGACTAGCATTTCTGTAAGGATTAATGGGATGCTAGACTAGCATTTCTGTAAGGATTAATGGGATGCTAGACTAACATTTCTGTAAGGAGTAATGGGATGCTAGACTAGCATTTCTGTAAGGATTAATGGGATGCTAGACTAACATTTCTGTAAGGATTAATGGGATGCTAGACTAACATTTCTGTAAGGAGTAATGGGATGCTAGACTAGCATTTCTGTAAGGAGTAATGGGATGCTAGACTAACATTTATGTAAGGAGTAATGGGATGCTAGACTAGCATTTCTGTAAGGAGTAATGGGATGCTAGACTAACATTCATGTAAGGATTAATGGGATGCTAGACTAGCATTTCTGTAAGGATTAATGGGATACTAGACTAACATGTATGTAAGGATTAATGGGATGCTAGACTAGCATTTCTGTAAGGATTAATAGGATGCTATACTAACATTTATGTAAGGATTAATGGGATGCTAGACTAACATTTATGTAAGGATTAATGGGATTTCTGTAAGGATTAATTGGATGCTAGACTAGCATTTCTGTAAGGATTAATGGGATGCTAGACTAGCATTTCTGTAAGGATAAATGGGATTTCTGTAAGGATTAATGGGATGCTAAACTAACATTTATGTAAGGATTAATGGGATTTCTGTAAGGATTAATGGGATGCTAGACTAGCATTTCTGTAAGGATTAATGGGATGCTAGACTAACATTTCTGTAAGGAATAATGGGATGCTAGACTAACATTTATGTAAGGATTAATGGGATGCTAGACTAACATCTATGTTAGGATTAATGGGATTTCTGTAAGGATTAATGGGATGATAGACTAGCATTTCTGTAAGGATTAATGGGATGCTAGACTAGCATTTCTGTAAAGATTAATGGCATGCTAGACTAACATTTCTGTAAGGATTAATGGGATGCTAGACTAGCATTTCTGTATGGATTAATGGGATCTAGACTAACATTTCTGTAATGATTAATGGGATGCTAGACTAACATTTATGTAAGGAATTAATGGGATGCTAGACTAGCATTTCTGTAAGGATTAATGGGATGCTAGACTAACATTTCTGTAAGGATTAATGGGATGCTAGACTAGCATTTCTGTAAGGAGTAATGGGATGCTAGACTAGCATTTATGTAAGGATTAATGGGATGCTAGACTAGCATTTCTGTAAGAATTAATGGGATGCTAGACTAGCATTTCTGTAAGGATTAATGGGATGCTAGACTAACATTTATGTAAGGATTAATGGGATGCTAGACTAGCATTTCTGTAAGGATTAATGGGATGCTAGACTAACATTTATGTAAGGATTAATGGGATGCTAGACTAACATTTATGTAAGGATTAATGGGATTTCTGTAAGGATTAATGGGATGCTAGACTAGCATTTCTGTAAGGATTAATGGGATGCTAGACTAGCATTTCTGTAAGGATTAATGGGATTTCTGTAAGGATTAATGGGATCTAAACTAACATTTATGTAAGGATTAATGGAATTTCTGTAAGGATTAATGGGATGCTAGACTAGCATTTCTGTAAGGATTAATGGGATGCTAGAATAACATTTCTGTTAGGATTAATGGGATGCTAGACTAACATTTCTGTAAGGATTAATGGGATGCTAGACTAACATCTATGTAAGGATTAATGGGATTTCTGTAAGGATTAATGGGATGCTAAACTAACATTTATGTAAGGATTAATGGGATTTCTGTAAGGATTAATGGGATGCTAGACTAGCATTTCTGTAAGGATTAATGGGATGCTAGACTAACATTTCTGTAAGGATGAATGGGATGCTAGACTAACATTTCTGTAAGGATTAATGGGATGCTAGACTAACATCTATGTAAGGATTAATAGGATTTCTGTAAGGATTAATGGGATGTTAGACTAGCATTTCTGTAAGGCTTAATGGGATGCTAGACTAGCATTTCTGTAAGGATTAATGGGATGCTAGACTAACATTTCTGTAAGGATTAATGGGATGCTTGACTAGCATTTCTGTAAGGATTAATGGGATCTAGACTAACATTTCTGTAAGGATTAATGAGATGCTAGACTAACATTTATGTAAGGATTAATGGGATGCTAGACTAATATTTCTGTAAGGATTAATGGGATGCTAGACTAACATTTCTGTAAGGATTAATGGGATGCTAGACTAGCATTTCTGTAAGAATTAATGGGATGCTAGACTAGCATTTCTGTAAGGGTTAAAGGGATGCTAGACTAGCATTTCTGTAAGAATTAATGGGATGCTAGACTAGCATTTCTGTAAGGATTAATGGGATGCTAGACTAGCATTTATGTAAGGATTAATGGGATGCTAGACTAACATTTATGTACAGATTAATGGGATTTCTGTAAGGATTAATGGGATGCTAGACTAGCATTTCTGTAAGGATTAATGGGATGCTAGACTAGCATTTTGTTAGGATTAATGCAATTTCTGTAAGGATTAATGGGATGCTAAACTAACATTTATGTAAGGATTAATGGAATTTCTGTAAGGATTAATGGGATGCTAGACTAGCATTTCTGTAAGGATTAATGGGATGCTAGAATAACATTTCTGTTAGGATTAATGGGATGCTAGACTAACATTTCTGTAAGGATTAATGGGATGCTAGACTAACATCTATGTAAGGATTAATGGGATTTCTGTAAGGATTAATGGATGCTAGACTAGCATTTCTGTAAGGCTTAATGGAATGCTAGACTAGCATTTCTGTAAGGAGTAATGGGAAGCAAGACTAGCTTTTCAATTAGGAGTAATGGGATGCTAGACTAGCATTTCGGTTAGGACTAATGGGATGCTAGACTAGCATTTCGGTTAGGAGTAATGGGATGCTAGACTAACATTTATGTAAGGATTAATGGGATACTAGACTAGCATTTCTGTAAGGATTAATGGGATGCTAGACCAGCATTTCTGTAAGGAGAATGGGATGCTAGACTAGCATTTCGGTAAAGTGTAATGTGATGCTAGACTAGCATTTCGGCTAAGAATAATGGGATGCTAGACTAGCATTTCGGTAAGGAGTAATGGGATGCTAGACTATCATTTTTGTAAGAAGAATTGGGGTGCTAGACCAGCATTTTGGTTAGGAAGAATGGAATGCTAGACTAGCATTTTTGTAAGGAGTAATGGGATGCTAGACTTGCATATCTGTAAGGATTAATGGGATGCTAGAATAACATTTCTGTTAGGATTAATGGGATGCTAGACTAACATTTCTGTAAGGATTAATGGGATGCTAGACTAACATCTATGTAAGGATTAATGGGATTTCTGTAAGGATTAATGGGATGCTAAACTAACATTTATGTAAGGATTAATGGGATTTCTGTAAGGATTAATGGGATGCTAGACTATCATTTTTGTAAGAAGAATTGGGGTGCTAGACCAGCATTTTGGTTAGGAAGAATGGAATGCTAGACTAGCATTTTTGTAAGGATTAATGGGATGCTAGACTAGCATTTCTGTAAGGATTAATGGGATGCTAGACTAGCATTTCTGTAAGGATTAATGGGATGCTAGACTAACATTTATGTAAGGATTAATGGGATGCTAGACTAGCATTTCTGTAAGGATTAATGGGATGCTAGACTAACATTTATGTAAGGATTAATGGGATGCTAGACTAACATTTATGTAAGGATTAATGGGATTTCTGTTAGGATTAATGGGATGCTAGACTAGCATTTCTGTAAGGATTAATGGGATGCTAGACTAGCATTTCTGTAAGGATTAATGGGATTTCTGTAAGGATTAATGGGATCTAAACTAACATTTATGTAAGGATTAATGGAATTTCTGTAAGGATTAATGGGATGCTAGACTAGCATTTCTGTAAGGATTAATGGGATGCTAGAATAACATTTCTGTTAGGATTAATGGGATGCTAGACTAACATTTCTGTAAGGATTAATGGGATGCTAGACTAACATCTATGTAAAGATTAATGGGATTTCTGTAAGGATTAATGGGATGCTAAACTAACATTTATGTAAGGATTAATGGGATTTCTGTAAGGATTAATGGGATGCTAGACTAGCATTTCTGTAAGGATTAATGTGATGCTAGACTAACATTTCTGTAAGGATGAATGGGATGCTAGACTAACATTTCTGTAAGGATTAATGGGATGCTAGACTAACATCTATGTAAGGATTAATGGGATTTCTGTAAGGATTAATGGGATGCTAGACTAGCATTTCTGTAAGGCTTAATGGGATGCTAGACTAGCATTTCTGTAAAGATTAATGGGATGCTAGACTAGCATTTCTGTAAGGATTAATGGGATGCTTGACTAGCATTTCTGTAAGGATTAATGGGATCTAGACTAACATTTCTGTAAGGATTAATGGGATGCTTGACTAGCATTTCTGTAAGGATTAATGGGATCTAGACTAACATTTCTGTAAGGATTAATGGGATGCTAGACTAACATTTATGTAAGGATTAATGGGATGCTAGACTAGCATTTCTGTAATGATTAATGGGATGCTAGACTAACATTTCTGTAAGGATTAATGGGATGCTAGACTAACATTTCTGTAAGGAATAATGGGATGCTAGACTAGCATTTCTGTATAAATTAATGGGATGCTAGACTAGCATTTCTGTAAGGATTAATGGGATGCTAGACTAGCATTTCTGTAAGAATTAATGGGATGCTAGACTAGCATTTCTGTAAGGGTTAAAGGGATGCTAGACTAGCATTTCTGTAAGAATTAATGGGATGCTAGACTAGCATTTCTGTAAGGATTAATGGGATGCTAGACTAGCATTTATGTAAGGATTAATGGGATGCTAGACTAACATTTATGTAAGGATTAATGGGATTTCTGTAAGGATTAATGGGATGCTAGACTAGCATTTCTGTAAGGATTAATGGGATGCTAGACTAGCATTTTGTAAGGATTAATGCAATTTCTGTAAGGATTAATGGGATGCTAAACTAACATTTATGTAAGGATTAATGGAATTTCTGTAAGGATTAATGGGATGCTAGACTAGCATTTCTGTAAGGATTAATGGGATGCTAGAATAACATTTCTGTTAGGATTAATGGGATGCTAGACTAACATTTCTGTAAGGATTAATGGGATGCTAGACTAACATCTATGTAAGGATTAATGGGATTTCTGTAAGGATTAATGGATGCTAGACTAGCATTTCTGTAAGGCTTAATGGAATGCTAGACTAGCATTTCTGTAAGGAGTAATGGGAAGCAAGACTAGCTTTTCAATTAGGAGTAATGGGATGCTAGACTAGCATTTCGGTTAGGACTAATGGGATGCTAGACTAACATTTATGTAAGGATTAATGGGATACTAGACTAGCATTTCTGTAAGGATTAATGGGATGCTAGACCAGCATTTCTGTAAGGAGAATGGGATGCTAGACTAGCATTTCGGTAAGTAGTAATGGGATGCTAGACTATCATTTTTGTAAGAAGAATTGGGGTGCTAGACCAGCATTTTGGTTAGGAAGAATGGAATGCTAGACTAGCATTTTTGTAAGGAGTAATGGGATGCTAGACTAGCATATCTGTAAGGAGAATGAGATGCTAAAATATATTTCTGTAAGTGGTAATGGGATGCTAGACTAGCCTTTCGGTTAGGAGTAATGGGTTGCTAGACTAGCATTTCTGTAAGGAGTAATGGGATACTAGACTAGAATCTGTAAGGTGTAATGGGATGCTAGACTAGCATATCTGTAAGGAGAATGAGATGCTAAAAAATATTTCTGTAAGTAGTTATACATGCCGCCCCGCAGTGCCCTTTTTAAAACTGCTCGCGTCTGCAGTCTCTGGAAATACACAAACGTGCGTAATACCCCGTGGCTACATCTGGTGATTGTCGGTTTAAAGGGTTAAAGGTGTGACCTTTAAACCGACAATCACCAGATGTAGCCACGGGGTATTTCTAGTGTCTACAGGTAACTGATCACGTGTGACTCTTGTGATAAGCATTGTTTCCCGTGAATACATGCACACACTCTCCAAATAACAAGTTTCTCGCTTCAGGGGTAGTGGGAAAATAAGTCTGCGGCCTCCCAATCATCACTTTGCCGAATATCTAGGTCATATGCGCGGCCCTGGAATGTTTTGCGAGAAGAATGCGAACTTTTTTAATACTCTCAAAGCACTCGTTTATTAATGCGATTAGATGAGGTATTCAGTGTATTTCATTGATAAAGTATGAAATTAAACTTATATGGATGTGCATCTTTCCCCCAAAAGCATTACAAAACTTAGCGATATGCTTTTTTCCCCCAAACAATCGTAAATCATAACAATGAGCGGCCCTGGATTGTTTTGCTAGAAAATACAAACTTTTTTAATACACTCGCAGAACTCGATTATTAATGCGATTGGATCAGGTATTCAGTGTTTTTCATCGATAAAGAATGAAATTAAACATATATGGACGTGTATCTTTCCCAAAAAGCATTTCAAAACTTAGCGATATGCTTCTTTTTTCATATCTCACTGGTTTTCGCGATTCCAAATTTAGTTCTGAATGTTTATAATTGATATACATGTACAGGCCTTACATTACTGCATAAATGTTCAAAAATACACTAAGTGGACTTAAATGTTGGGCAAGGCAATTGGTAAGTTTTGAATCAGTAGTCACAAATCATATTTCACTACAAATTATTAATGTAATAATATTTATTTTATTTGTATTCACCCAATACACAGAAGCACAGGTATTCGGGGCGTAATTTGGTCACGACTACACCCCCACCACCCCTTCCCCACAAAAAAGTCATTTAATAACATTTTTAAACTTTCCTAAAAAAAATAAAAATTTCATAATATTATATTATGTACATTTAAAAACCTTTCAATTTTTTTTTTTTTTTTTTTTTTTTTAGAAAAGTTTTAAAATGTTATCAAATGATTTTTTGGATGATTTTTTTGTTGGTGGGGGTAGGGTGTGTGGGGGTGGTAGTAGAGGGGGTTGGGTGTAGTAGCGACCAAATTATGCGCCAAATACCTGTGCAGAGAAGTAGATATAGAATACTCAAACATACCATAAAAGCGACGTTAAATTACTAAGACATTTTTTACTAATTTTGCGCGTTAAAATGCCCTTTTTTTATTTGCCCTGCCCTTTTTCAAGGCTGGGGGAAACACTATAGTAATGGGATGCTAGACTAGCATTTCTGTAAGGTTTAATGGGATGCTAGACTAGCATTTCTGTATGGAGTAATGGGATGCTAGACTAGCATTTCTGTAAACTGTTATGTGATGCTAGATTGGCATTTCTGTAAGGTGTAATGGGATGCTAGACTAGCATTTCTGTAAGTAGTTGTAGGATGCTAGACTTTCATTTCTGTAAGTAGAAATGAGATGCTAGACTAGCATTTTTAAGGTCTAATGGGATACTAGACTAGCATTTCTGTAAGGTGTAATGGAATGCTAGACTAGCATTTCTGTAAGTAGTAATGCGATTCTAGACTAGCATTTATGTAAGTAGTTATGGGATGCTAGACTAGCATTCCTGTAAGGTGTAATGGGATACGAGACTAGCATTTATGTAAGGTGTAATGGAATGCTAGACTAGCATTTCTGTAAGGTTTAATGGGATGCTAGACTAGCATTTCTGTATGGAGTAATGGGATGCTAGACTAGCATTTCTGTAAACTGTTATGTGATGCTAGATTGGCATTTCTGTAAGGTGTAATGGGATGCTAGACTAGCATTTCTGTAAGTAGTTGTAGGATGCTAGACTTTCATTTCTGTAAGTAGAAATGAGATGCTAGACTAGCATTTTTAAGATCTAATGGGATACTAGACTAGCATTTATGTAAGGTATAATGGAATGCTAGACCTAGCATTCCTGTAAGGTGTAATGAGATGCTAGACTAGCATTTCTGTAAGTAGTAATGGGATACGAGACTAGCATTTCTGTAAGTAGTAATGGGATACTAGACTAGCATTTCTGTAAAGAGACTAGCATTTCTGTAATGAGTAATACAATGCTAGACTAGCATTTCTGTAAGGAGTAATGTGATGCAAGACTTGCATTTCTGTAAGTAGTAATGGGATGCGAGATTAGCATTTCTGTAAGTAGTAATGGGATACTAGACTAGCATTTCTGTAAAGAGACTAGCATTTCTGTAATGAGTAATACAATGCTAGACTAGCATTTCTGTAAGGTGTAATGGGATGCTAGACTAGCATTTCTGTAAGGAGAATGGGATGCTAAAATAATACTTCTGTGAGTAGTAATGGGATGCTAGATTAGCATTTCTGTAAGGTGCAATGGGATGCTAAACTAGCATTTCTGTATGGAGTAATAGGATGCTAGACTAGCATTTCTGTAAAGTGTAATGGGATGCTAAACTAGCATTTCTGTATGGAGTAATAGGATGCTAGACTAGCATTTCTGTAATGAGTATCGATGCTAGACTAGCATTGATGTAAGGAGTAATGTGATTCTAGACTAGCATTGATGTAGGGAGTAATATGATGCTAGACTATCATTTCTTTCAGTAGTAATGGGATGCTCGACTAGCATTTCTGCAAGGTGTTATGGGACGCTAGACTAGCATTTCTGTAAGGAGTAATGGGATGCTAGACTAGCATTTCTGTAAGGTGTAATGGGACGCTAGACTAGCATTTCTGTAAGGAGTAATGGGATGCTAGACTAGCATTTCTGTAAGGAGTAATGAGATGCTCGACTAGCATTTCTGTAAGGATTAATGGGACGCTAGACTAGCATTTCTGTAAGGAGTAATGGGATCTAGACTAGCATTTCTGTAAGGAGTAATGAGATGCTCGACTAGCATTTCTGCAAGGAGAAATGGGACGCTAGACTAGCATTTCTGCAAGGTGTAATGGGACGCTAGACTAGCATTTCTGTAAGGAGTAATGGGATCTAGACTAGCATTTCTGTAAGGAGTAATGAGATGCTCGACTAGCATTTCTGCAAGGAGAAATGGGACGCTAGACTAGCATTTCTGCAAGGTGTAATGGGACGCTAGACTAGCATTTCTGTAAGGTGTAATGAGACGCTAGACTAGCATTTCTGTAAGGAGTTATGAGATGCTAGACTAGCATTTCTGTAAGGAGTAATGGGATGCTAGACTAGTATTTCTGTAAGTTGTAATGGGATGCTAGACTGGCATTTCTGTAAGTTGTAATGGGATGCTAGGCTGGCATTTCTGTAAGTTGTAATGGGATGCTAGACTGGAATTTCTGTAAGTTGTAATGGGATGCTAGACTGGCATTTCTGTAAGTTGTAATGGGATGCTAGACTGGCATTTCTGTAAGTTGTAATGGGATGCTAGACTGGCATTTCTGTAAGTTGTAATGGGATGCTAGACTGGCATTTCTGTAAGTTGTAATGGGATGCTAGACTGGCATTTCTGTAAGTTGTAATGGGATGCTAGACTAGCATTTCTGTACGGAGTAATGAGATGCTAGACTAGTATTACTGTAGGTTGTAATGGGATGCTAAACTGGCATTTCTGTAAGTTGTAATGGGATGCTAGACTGGCATTTCTGTAAGTTGTAATGGGATGCTAGACTGCCATTTCTGTAAGTTGTAATGGGATGCTAGACTGCCATTTCTGTAAGTAGAAATTGGACGCTGGACTAGCATTTCTGTAAGGTGTAATGGGATGCTAGACTAGCATTTCTGTATGGAGTAATGGGATGCTAAACTAGCATTTCTGCAAGTAGTAATGGGATGTTAGACTATCATTTCTTTAAGTACTTATGCGATGCGAAACTAGCACTTCTGTAAGTAGTTATGGGATGCTAGACTAACATTTATGTAAGTAGTAATGGGATTCTAGAATAGCATTTCTTTAAGTAGTTGTGGGATGCTAGACTAGCATTTCTGTAAGGTGTACTGGGATGCTAGACTTCCATTTCTGTAAGGTGTAATGGGATGCTAAACTAGCATTTCTGTAAGTAGTAATGCGATTTTTTAAGGTGTAATGGGATGCTAGACTAGCATTTATATAAGTAGTTATGGGACGCTAGACTAGCATTTCTGGAAGGTGTAATGGGATGCTAGACTAGCATTTCTTTAAGGTGTAATGGGATGCTAGACTAGCATTTCTTTAAGGTGTAATGGAATGCTAGACTAGCATTTTTGTAAGTAGTAATGGGAACGAGACTAGCATTTCTGTAAGTAGTTATGGGAGGCGGGACTAGCTTTTCTGTAAGTAGTTATGGTATGCTAGACTAGCATTTCTGTATGGAATAATGGGATGCTAGACTAGCATTTCTTTAAGGTGTAATGGGATGCTAGACTTTCATTTCTGTAAGGTGTAATGGGATGCTAGACTAGCGTTTCTGTAAGGTGTAATGGGATGTTAGACTAGCATTTCTGTATGGAGTAATGGGATGCTAGACTAGCGTTTCTGTAAGGTGTAATGGGATGTTAGACTAGCGTGTATTTAAGGTGTAATGGGATGCTAGACTAGCATTAATGTAAGTAGTAATGGGATGCGAGACTAGCATTTATGTAAGAAGTAATTGGATGCAAGACTAATCAAACTAATGGAGATAAAACTCCATTGTTTTTAAATAGGAAAATTGTACGAAGGATTGTTTTCCGGTGGCGAAATTTGAATACATATTGTTTTGACATATCACTCAAGCACACACGTATTTTAAACACATCTTGTCAGTACTGGCTGGATCCATTTAGTCATATCTGTAGTTTAAAACTCAACACAGAGCGTAGGAAGTTGGCATATAAATGGATGTTGTTTTCCTTTTTTTCTTTCTTTGTATTTTTAAATAACTCCTTAAATCTTAAAAAGAAAATGTACGATTTGCTTAAATTTCGAATATTTAATTTTTATAGTAAAATTGCGTATGTAGACATAATATGATATCCAAAGGAAGTAAGTGGGGCTAACACCAAACGTCAGAACTATATTTTGGAATGGGAACAATAGTAAATGTGAAATTCGGTCGTCTGTAAATTCAGGGCGTGTTTATACACCCGAGTAGGTATAAATGACGTGTGCAGTGTGTACTTAAGCGGTGACAGAACTGACAGGCTGCTGGTAAATATAAGGAGATTTTTATGATTAAGGATAGTGTATAATAAGGTAAGTCGCTTTTATTCTGTTTTATTATTATTGAAATAAAACTGCAATATATGAATACAATAAGCCAGGCGGTAGCGGATATAATGGGGACGACTGTGAGAGCGCGTCCGCTACGCTCCCTGAGATTTAAAAAAAAGGAAAAAAGGAAAACAATTTTGAAAAATAAATAAATAAATTTCTGAAGGTGCGCCGCACCACACCCGCCCCACCCCTACCCCATCCATCTACCAGATTAAATCCTGTATTATTGGTGTAAGCTACACGGTATCAACATAAATATAATAACAAAATGAAATTAGGATTGCAAACGCTGTGTTTTTTCATATTTGAAATCTTAATATTAAACTTTTAACATCATATCGAAGGATTGTGTTTTAATAAATATATTCAACATATTTGTACTTCAAGAAACAATATTTACGGTTATAAATCTGCACTTACTTTATAAAATAAGTGTCACACTCTTAGTAAAGAACCAGGGTAGTGCCGTTATAAAGGTAACACAAAATTCCATTATGTCTTGTGTTTGATATTATAAAAATATATAGAGAGGATCTGACATGAGTTGTCATTTCATACAAAATTTTATTAAACGAGTTCAGGAATTTGTTATTAAGCGAATTCTGGACGAGTTTAATAAAATTGTGTATGAAATGACAACGAGTGTCAGATCCTTTTTATCACATGGCTCAAAAACGACAAGAAACTTGCAATTAAACCCAACCAATCAAACCCGAACGATACCTCCGACAGACAACAGCATGTGTATAAAGCACGTGCACGGTCGCCTTGTATTACACATGGTTAATATAAGGAAATATACGTAATGGGTATATTATATGGAATACAAGCAGTTCCATGTGATAAAATTTAATATTATGTAATATATAGTGAAAATTATTAAGTAGAGAAACATCTTGTTTAGAGGAAAACAATCGGTTTATATTACCTTCAGTTGGGAGAAACTTATTTAGATATGTACACAGATCACGGAAAATACCGTGATGATCATTACGTGGTCCGAGTATTAACTTTCATACCCCAGTCCAACCCCTTCTCCAATAAGCAAAACCCGTGGGTTGGCAGGGGTATGAAATAAAACCTTAATTTCGGATTAAAAAGTTTGAAAATTGTAAAAATTAAAACATTTAGCACGCAATTTTAAACAGGTTATCTTATTTTGTTCAGTAAAACATGTTTTTAAACGTGTTTTAGTGTAGAAATATCCGTTATAAAATCCTGAAATATAAGCTTTCCCGTCGCTTAATGGAATTAAGGCGGGACCACGTAATGTTAAGTAAGGAAGTTAACTGGGAAAGGGCGTAGTGCTGAGATTTTGTTTAAATTGATATTTAAAGATTCTTTGGTATCATTTAGATACAAAATTATCAAAAAAGGGTAGGCCATCACACTTTTTTTTCCGCTAGACGTTTTTGGGGAAGACATATATTTCTAACTCTAAACTTTAAATACAAAGAGGAAAAATAGAGTCATTGAAAAACAACAATTAATTTTCAATTACATATATACATACATACATACATAGATCTACATGGTATTTACATCCATGTCATAAGTGCCGGATTGTTTTTGTTGAAAAAAACATTAAAATTTGATGTTACCGTCTTAAATCCTACTTTATATCCATATCTACTAGAATGCAAAACATGAAACAATTATGTTGTCAAATAAAACAATGATTTAAAAAATAAAATGCTTAGCCTTGAAGATTATTGTACTAGTAATGACATATTTAACAGTGCTACAGACTTATTCATAATATAAAGTCAAAGTGTAGAATTAATTGTTTTTGGAGTGGTTGGCGTGGGGGACTTAAGGGTGCCCTCTGGTGAATATCATAACAGATAGAATTTTTTATTTCCCTGTTTTTTATGAAGACTAACATATTACTAGTTAGTTTCTGGAAAAATAATGATGGGTCGGTGATTTAACTTTTTCGCAAAATTAATCTTTAGTAATACACTCTCACAGTGCGGTTTTAAATTCTGAATCAGCTGCAAATTGTGTATGGCAACTTACATGTGTGTAGTGTGGTTTGCAGAACAGGTATCGATTTTCCGTCTTTTTTAATGTAATAGATCATACTTTAGGACGAAAAATTAAGGGTTGGGGTATTTTTATCACCATCTGAAAAATAAGTACATCCCTTCTCATTACCCCACCCAGTTTACTATAAATTGCATTTTTAAATTTGTGATCCATAAATTTTTCATGATAAAGGAACAGATAAATTTTTGAGATATTTTGTCTACAATATATACAAGACCTGAGTATCAGAATGAAAAAATAAAAATTGGGGGTCGGTGTGCATATAAGAAAGATATTCAATAAAAACTGAGAAAAAAATGTGCTTTTTTAGATTTCGACGAGCTCTGACATATAACGGCATAGGTCTGTAACAAATAAGAGGAAAATTCTTTTTATTCCTGTCTATGTATATGCTAACACATGTCTTTGTAATAAAGTTTAAATTAAGTGAATATCTTAAATGGTTTTTGAGAAATACCATCTTTTGTACCCCTACCCCCCATTTTGGCTTATGTTAAAAATTGTCAATTTTGGGCACAAAATGTGAGGTCAAAAAAAAATTCTAATTTTTTTTTATTTTTTTTGCACTAAAATATCCCTATTGGGCATAAGTTTGTTACTGTATAATTATTTTTTCCAGTTTTATTATAATTTTTGAAATATAACAAATGTAAATTTCCGGAAGTGCAAAAATCCAAAACCTCAGCAGAGGGCACCCTTAAGTAAAATGTTACTGTATCATGTACTGGTTCTACCCAGGAAAAGTGGATGGTCTGTCTCCACCACAAAACAAATAGACCGTCATATATAACCTTACATGTGTTGAAATTACGTAAAATACCATACAAACAAACAAATCTTCATGCCCGACTTATGAATATGAAAGTGTCAACTTATACATTTTATCAATAGACGCTTGCCTTTTCTTGTCCCTGTTATATTTTCCTCCACTTGTGGAGAACCGTCGTCATTACCTATACCCGATATTAACATATGCTATAGGCAATAAAACTAATTGATAGGAAAGTTGATTTTGAGTTGTTGTTTTTTGTTTTGTTTCGTGCTTGTGACGAGGGTGATGTAAATATAGCAAATGCAACACGAACAAGAGGAAGCAAGCGTCTATTGATATAAAAAAACACAGTGAATACATTTTTGTTTGTTCACGTAGTAATTATTAATAAATTAACTTCGTTTAATTATTCCGGACTTCCATATAACAGGATTTCCATATAACATAACGAAAAAGTACTTTGGTGTCGGACGATTTTTTTTTCATGTATAACTTATTCTCAAAAGCTTTGTTAGGTTGATTTTATTGATTTTTTATTTTAATTCCGGAGGCAGTCCCTTAAAAATGGTTATGCTAGGCTGTATGCTTTTTCTTCTACAGTAAGCTGTATGCTTTCTTCTACATTAGGCTGTATGCTTTCTTCTACATTAGGCTGTATGCTTTCTTCTACATTAGGCTGTATGCTTTTTCTTCTACATTAGACTGTATGCTTTTTCTTCTACATTAGACTGTATGCTTTTTCTTCTACATTAGGCTGTATGCTTTTTCTACATTAGGCTGTATGCTTTCTTCTACATTAGGCTGTATGCTTTTTCTTCTACATTAAGCTGTATGCTTTTTCTTCTACATTAGGCTGTATGCTTTCTTCTACATTAGGCTGTATGCTTTTTCTTCTACATTAAGCTGTATGTTTTCTTCTACATTAGGCTGTATGCTTTCTTCTACATCAGGCTGTATGCTTTTTCTTCTACATTAGGATGTATGATTTTTCTTCTACATTAAGCTGTATGCTTTCTTCTACATGAGGCTGTATGCTTTCTTCTACATTAGGCTGTATGCTTTCTTCTACATTAGGCTGTATGCTTTTTCTTCTACATTAGGATGTATGATTTTTCTTCTACATTAAGCTGTATGCTTTTTCTTCTACATTAGGCTGTATGCTTTCTTCTACATTAGGCTGTATGCTTTT
Source organism: Cyrtodaria siliqua (assembly GCA_037043455.1). Lineage (NCBI taxonomy): Eukaryota > Metazoa > Mollusca > Bivalvia > Adapedonta > Hiatellidae > Cyrtodaria > Cyrtodaria siliqua. Next base: position 101,901 of record JAWPHD010002024.1, on the reverse strand, counting down.
TCTTCTACATTAAGCTGTATGTTTTCTTCTACATAAGGCTGTATGCTTTCTTCTACATTAGGCTGTATGCTTTTTCTTCTACATTAGGATGTATGATTTTTCTTCTACATTAAGCTGTATGCTTTCTTCTACATGAGGCTGTATGCTTTCTTCTACATGAGGCTGTATGCTTTTTCTTCTACATAAAGCTGTATGCTTTTTCTTCTACATTAAGCTGTATGCTTTCTTCTACATTAGGCTGTATGCTTTTTCTTCTACATTAGGCTGTATGTTTTTTCTTCTACATTAGGCTGTATGCTTTCTTCTACATTAAGCTGTATGCTTTCTTCTACATTAAGCTGTATGCTTTCTTCTACATTAGGCTGTATGCTTTTTCTTCTACATTAGGCTGTATGCTTTTTCTTCTACATTAAGCTGTATGCTTTCTTCTACATTAGGCTGTATATGCTTTCTTCTACATTAGGCTGTATGCTTTTTCTTCTACATTAGGCTGTATTTTTATTTCTTCTACATTAGGCTGTATATATTTTTTTCCTATAGTAAGTATCTGTTTCTATTCTAAAACGTTATTGTATGAACTTTTGTATATTACATAATGTATTTAACTAAACATGCGTTGTTAACCTGATAAAAAATGCAAATTGCAGCAAACGCATAATCTTTACATGTATGACTACATGAATCCTTACAAGACTTAAATCTTGCAGCAGGAGTAGCACGATGTAAAAACGCTCGGTGTATATAAACATAGACATAAAGAAATAAGGTAAAGGCATTGGTTACTATCAGTTGTCTGGCAAGCTCATTGATATATGGCCAGTGCTGGTCGTACAACCGATGCATATTTCAGGCGTTAATATGTTTATCTTAATTTATTATTTAAATGCAGATACATGCGACTGATAATACATGAACACCATTCGGAGTTGGTTTTTTTTCAATGTCGGTGTTATGTAGTTTAAAGGGTCACATGCCAATCTTTAGTTCTTTTACAACTCGCGGCTTACAGTTAGTTTTCTCACAGACCTAATAAAAAATAAATTGGACACACGAAAATTATCTAAATTTCAAGTGGCACAGTGCGAAAATTTCACAAATTATTTCCAATCTTTAATCACACATATCATGTAGAGTTTAATAGATACACGTTTTATTCAAATCCCATCACATATTGAATTTTCTTTCCGATGGTAGTATTTTTCTTTCCCTAAAATTCAGAGCAAAAATGGAGTTTGAAGGAAATTTTGACTATGTCAAAATCTTGATTTTTAAGAGAAAAGCAAAAAATGATATTTTTAACTTTAAACATCTTTTTATACAATTTCTTATTTTCAAAATAAACATAAATTATTATAATCCCATTTTGCTATTCACTATGAATCTTTTCAACGTATTCTCATCGAAATCAGTGAATATTTGAGAGAGGAGATAGAAGGAAAAGTTAAGGTGCCACGTGATTTTTGGGTTACTTCATTAGTTAAGGTAGGAAGTTTCCTATCTGTTTATTAATATGTCTGTGGTTTTCTACATAGCTTGCATATTTGAAATTATTCGTATTAATTGTAAAGAAATCCAAAGCAACTTGTTTTTGAATATTAGCATGGTGTTCTATGGTATCACGGTACGTAAAAGGCTTGACAAAAAAAATGAACTGTAAACAATATTTAAAGAAAAAGGAAACTCCAATGCTTTCTGCGACCCTTCTACTAAATTTCTACGATATAAAATGTAATCAATTTTACGTAAACATGTCAGAATTAGATATGAAAAGAAGGGCACCCTCATTGAGCTTATTATTTTAAAAGTTCTATGGTATCAAGGTATGCACATATTGTGTATCCTGTAGTTGTTAAAAACTGGCATAAGATTCAACGAGTGACCATTTCTAGAAACAATAATGTACAACAGACTCAACAGACTAAAAATTAATGTATTGTATAACCTTCAAGATAATGGAAACTGCAATTATGGAGACCAGGGGTGGTGCATTTTAAAAGATCATAAGGAAATTGTCAACATTCTTGCATTATTTTGAAATATCCTTTTATTTATGATAAATATACTTATTTTTTTCAATTAGTTTATTATATGTAGCTAAAGTCATTACAGCTATAAAATAATCATCATGTTTTAGCAGAGATACACACTATATAAATTGGACACTACCGTGATACCATAAAACCCTTGATATCATAGGAAGCTAGTATAGTGACTGTCAATGATATTGAAACAAAATTATATACATAAGCTCGATAGAATAACGTAGGAATAATTAAACACTTCAAATTTTAAAGTTCTTTTAAAATAATTGTTTATATGCCAACGGTTTACAGTCAAAACGTACCAAAATAATAATCCGGGTTGGTGATTATATTACTCGATAATTATTGCCAGATTGCCGGGTGTCCTTTTAAAGAATCATAATTACGCGAATTTAGCACACAAAAAAAGTAAAATGGCAACTAATGTGATATTTTGGTTTATTATTATTTTACATGATCTGTTGTATATTTACGCATATACTATAAAAACGTTTGTTATTGAAAAATCAGAGGATACATTGAAAACATATTTGAAAAAAAACATGTTACAACTTCTAATTGGTGAAATAGGAACAGGCATTTCACGTGAAGCATTTCGCCACCATTTAGTATGGCCCATGAACCATATCGCATAACGCGTTAAACATAAAACCATTTCACAAGAATCACTCCATAAGTCACACATTGTTTTTCCTTTTCCATGTTACTTAAGTAGAAATGACTATCACTTTGTCAAACTGTGATGGAAAAATGACACTCCTAACTTTAAGTGTGCCACTGCTGAATTCAAGTATCATACGATTTTTTTAGTTTCCTGTTTTTTTATCAAGACTAACCTATTGCTAGTTAGTTTCACGAAAAAAAATGATGGGTCGGTGATTTAACTTTTTCGCAAAATTAATCTTTAGTAATACACACTCACAGTGTGGTTTTAAATTCTGAATCAGCTGCAATTTATGTATGGCAACTTATATGTGTGTAGTGTGGTTTGCAGAACAGGTATCGATTTTCCGTCTTTTTTTATGTAATAGTTCATATTTTAGGACGAAAAATTAAGGGTTGTGGTATTTTTATCACCATCTGAAAAATTATTACATCCCTTGTCATTTCCCCACCCAGTCTGCTATAAATTGCATTTTTAAATTTGTGATCAATCAATTTTTCATGATAAAGGACCAGTTAACTTTTTGAGATATTTTGTCTACAATATATACAAGACCTGAGTTTTAGAATGAAAAAATAATAATCGGGGGTCGGTGTGCATATAAGAAAGATATTCAATAAAAACTGAGAAAAAAATGTGCTTTTTTAGATTTCGACGAGCTCCGACATATAACGGCATAGGTCTGTAACAAATAATAGGAACAACACTTTTTATTGCTGTCTCTGTATATCCTAACCCATGTCTTTGTAATAAAGTTTAAATTTAGTGAATATCTTAAACGGTTTTTGAGAAATACCATATTTTGTACCCCTACCCCCCATTTTGGCTTATGTTAAAAAAAATTGTCAATTTTGGGCACAAAATGTGAGGTCAAAAAAAAAATCTAAAAAATGTTCATTTTTTTTACACTAAAATTTCCCTGTTGGGCATTAGTTTGTTACTGTATAATTATTTTTTCCAGTTTTTTTATAATTTTTGAAATATAACAAATGTAAATTTCCGGAAGTGCAAAAATCCAAAACCTCAGCAGTGGACTCCCTTAAATAAAGATTGCTTCTCAGTGGTTAAGCCTTAACCCGCTACATATAGATAATGGACTGTTCTTTCTTTGAATTAAGACCATTCCATTTACGTGACAAAGGGGTGTTTTGGGGAAAATGATCAGCAGCCTGACATTGTAAACCCTGATCAGCCTGCGAATTACTCGCAGGCTGATCTGGGTTTACAAATGCAATTATAGTTGTCCTTAGCGGGTTAAAGGGAGTACATCAGGATTTTTCGAGAAATATCTTAAATTATAAAAATGTTTCAATTCATGATAAAACACTTATATCCATCAAAATATGATGTTGGAACCATATTGTTAAGGTTTAAACTTCGAATACACCATATAGCTAGGACGGAATCGGGCATAAAATGCTGAAATTAACCCTGGTGCGTAACCTAGGATAGCACGTATTGCTGTACATAATGAATTTCCTTAACTAAGGGGTCATTTTTAGGATCATTCATTATGTTTAGGCGCTTTAAAATAGAAAATATCATTATTTGTCAATTTTAAGTCGGACCCCTAGACCCCTTTGAAAAGCCTGATGTACTCCCTTTAAGGGTTAAATGCAAGCAAGCTTTTGAATAAAGCATCTCGGGAAAAGTTCGCATAAAGCATGTTTGCATCAAGCATTTCGGAAGTCACGCACAGGCCAATAAAACGAACGGAAGTTCGATGCACATGGACTGTTGTCCTTGTTATTAAAATTAACAGACCAAAATATGAGTAGTTTACGTCTCCAAAACAACAAAATAAAATTTCCTCTGTTTTGCGTATAAAGAAATATTTAAACGGTTAAAATATATGTTTTCAACAAATTAAGGATGCTCGAAATATCCCGTTTTTGCACGTGCACGAACAGCTGTTCTATTACAAAAGAAAACAAGTGATAACATACACACATATCTCTTTGATTTTCTGCTCTGGTTCACCTTTTATTTAATCTCATGTTTAAATGTAATTATTCATTAGTTTTATTTTAACTTTTAGTGACGATAACAGATATTTTATGTTTAGTAGCGAACGTTTAACCTTAAGCCACGCAGTTTTTTACCTTAAATTTGTTAAGTACGAAGGACTATGATTAGAAAAGGTAAATTGAAATTGAAACAGTAATAAATACTGAAATACGGTTTTATTGAGTGTGTTCATGAGACGTAATGTAAAGTGCAACACCTCTCACACCGCCTACACCGGCTTAAACCGTATTGTTTATGGGTCCACGTTTCAGAACATGAATATTTTTAACAATACTTGCATACATTTCATACCATTAGAAATGGAATTTTCAGTGGTTTTTAATCGGTTGAGAAATAAATGTAGTCCTTGTTCACATTTAATTTTCTGAACCGATTTTAAAAAGTAGGATATGTTATCTTCCCATTACAATGCCTCTTTTATTGATAATAATAATTTGTTTAAGTATTAGTTTATCTTGTGGCGGAAAAAATGGTAAAAGCAAACGCACCAAACAATAGGAGTTCGTGACAAGTTGATGCTGTTTTACGTCATTTTCAGCACATGTTAGGCTAATATGACGGTCGATTTGTTTGTGGTGGACCGTGATAGACTATAAGAATCTTTCATGGGTATCCGGTGAAGATAGGGAATTCCAACCCGAGGTATACGTGTTTTTATCGGAACCGAGGCTCTGCCGAGGTTCCGATTAAAACACTTATACCGAGGGTTGGAATTCCCTATCTGAACCGAATACCCAGGATAGATTCTTTTTCTTGCATATCAGAGACATGTTGTGCGTTGACGCCGCCAGCTATTGATGTTTTGCATGTTTTCCTGCATACCGGATGTTGGCGCGCGTGAATTTTATCTCGACCCTAGGGTGAGATGGAAATATCTAGCCCCGGTAAAATGACGGATATCCTTGTCCGGTATGCAAGAATATAAGAATCTTTCATCTTTGACCGTGATAGACTATAAGAATCTTTCATGGGTATCCGGTGAAGATAGGGAATTCCAACCCGAGGTATACGTGTTTTTATCGGAACCGAGGCTCTGCCGAGGTTCCGATTAAAACACTTATACCGAGGGTTGGAATTCCCTATCTGAACCGAATACCCAGGATAGATTCTTTTTCTTGCATATCAGAGACATGTTGTGCGTTGACGCCGCCAGCTATTGATGTTTTGCATGTTTTCCTGCATACCGGATGTTGGCGCGCGTGAATTTTATCTCGACCCTAGGGTGAGATGGAAATATCTAGCCCCGGTAAAATGACGGATATCCTTGTCCGGTATGCAAGAATATAAGAATCTTTCATGGGTATCCGGTGAAGATAGGGAATTCCAACCCGAGGTATAAGTGTTTTTTATCGGAAACGAGGCTCTACCGAGGTTCTGATTAAAACACGTATACCGAGGGTTGGAATTACCTATCTGAACCGAATACCCATGATAGATTCTTTTTCTTGCATATCAGATACAGGTTGTGCGTTGACGCCGCCAGCTACTAACGTTTTGCATGTTTTCCGGCATACCGGATGTTGGAGTGCGTGAATTTTATCTCGACCCTAGGGTGAGATGGAAATATCTAGCCCTGGTAAAATGACGGATATCCTTGTAAGGTATGCAAGAAAATATGGGATTACGCAAGTCATTTATTTATTTATTTATATATATTTATTTTTTGAAACGTGCATATGCATTCAATTAAGTCGTTTTTTATTCTACTTTAAATACACACTCTTCTGTATCGATCTTGCTCTCAAATTGTCCTGTCTACTATACTTCTTATTCCGACTAATTTGCACAGACGTGCACCTTCACAGTATCCTTGTCAGAGGATGATGACGATATAGATATACATGTAGTTACCTTCAATTTATTTATTGTTTATGAACATGTTAGTCCGGAAAAAACTCTACCGCTCGCTTGACTTGTGTAGCTTAAGCGTATTTTATTGATCATTAATGGGTCAAATTATTGTGTTGACGTTTTTGTTGGTGTCATGTGAAAGTTAGGCTTAGCCGTCTTGTTTTCCAGACCAAACTAATGCAGATAATTAAATCGTACGATTCATGGGGCCTAGTTACATTGAGTATGAACTCAGTTAATACATAAAATGCGTCTGTACGAAAACTGACTATATAACTCTATAGCATCGTGGAGACACTGCGACAGATTTATCGATGTCACAGTATCTCCGCGATTCTATAGAGTTATATAGTCGGTTTTCGTAGAGACGCGTTTTCTGTATTGACCAATATCTGTATTGACCGAGATCTGTATTGACCGAGATCTGTATTGACCGAAATCTGTATTGACCGAGATCTGTATTGACCAAAATCTGTATTGACCGAGATCTGTATTGACCGAAATCTGTATTGACCGAGATCTGTATTGACCGAGATCATACCCAGTGAGTTAGGTGCATATGCACATTGAATATGACACTGAAACGGTTACGCGACACAAAATCAAGATGGCTTAATAACACGTGGGGTAATAATAACAATAATAGTGGTATGACGTCACTAGTCTCTAGTTAAAATAGGTCTGTATCCTGGCTTTTTTTGTATACTTCCATATTGTCCCGTTTAGTTTGCATTGAGCTAAGTGTGCAATATTCTACGATACTGCACACATTGAAATTACACTGGAACTTGTTCTCGTGCTTGCTAAGAGCCGCGAAATAGAAATAAGAAACTCCTTTCAACGGAATCCTGCCTATAGTGTCAACAAAAAAACGACATGTTTTTGTTCAACCTTGTGTGGCAGAAATTGATAAAATAATTGAAATGGTCACTCACCCACTATTTTTAACGTTATCGAATGGCAAACAAACGTTAGAAAATCGCTTGATAATCATCCACACAAAATGAAACTGAATGACATTATAGGAATTCCATCGAAAGCTATAAAAAAATAACGCAAATATAATGAAAAGTAATAGTCATACAATTAGCATTGATCGAACACAATATGAAAGTATACAATAAAAAGATTATTGAATTTATATGGCTAAATATTACTAGGGAACTCGTTACTTTGCCAAAACAACTCGTTCCAAGTAATATTTAGCCATACAAATTCAATAACCTATATAATTGTATACTTTTTGCGTATTTCGTTTTTCCTTTGACAACGTTTTTCGTTATAAAAGCGACGTGTGCACCTTTATGGTTGCTACTCAGTTAACCAAAACCGCTAAAAGCAAAATCAAAAATGCGCATTTTAAATGATGAACGTGTTAAGTATACGTTGAACCTGTTACTTATATATATATAAAGAAAAGAAAACGCATGTGACATGTGGACTTGTTCGATTTATTATTTCTGTTTAGATTACGTGAGAATAATAATACAGCATAATAGCGTTTATTGGAATATATAAGTAGAGTACATGAGCTCAATGTCTATCTATATTTAATAGACACATTTTAATCTTTTCAGCTATGGACGACGGAAAGAAACTCAAAGAAGGTATGTTGTTCGTTTTTTTCAACTTACATTTTGACGTGGTATATGTGTGTTATGCTCATGTTGATAGTCGCTGAGATAAAAGTAAACAACGTCCATGTTACGTGTATTGTAACATAAATGTATGGCCTCTATGTCTGTAAATGTTAAAATAGATTGCAATTCATTTAAAGAAACCAACCCGCCAAATAACGGCAACGTTACACTACAAAATTGTTTATCAAAAAAATATCCAGCTGTTCAGGTTATATAATAAAGTATATGTGCCGATTAAAAGTATATATTTTCACGGGTTCTTAAAATACCCGCGATTGAATATGCGTAAAATGAATTATGAGTTAGTTACTTTTAATTCAACGCTCCAGTTTTTAGGTTTGGTATTGCTGGTTAAAGCCGTTTATATTGTGTCTATAGCGTTTTGATTCTCAAAATATGTAAGTTATATATACATGTATACCTCATCGTCAGTAGGTTTAGAAAAGCTGTACATATGTTGTAAAACGTGTATGTTGTTGGCGTGGTAGCCAATTTAAGAATCCTTGGCTTACAACAGATCGTGTTTTGTCAATGCTCGTTTAGTCCAACTTCTGATATCGAATCGATACGTCGATATTGACGTAAACTTGGAACGAAAATGGCATCATATTTAGTGTAACAGAATCGATTAAAGACTTCTGATTGAAGTCCTAATTTTGATAATTTGGAAATGCCAGTTGTTGCAGGAGTTTGAAATCCGGTATTGTCAACTTGGCCTGTAATGTGCTCACCGTTCCCTGGGGTTGGCTGGGGGTATCAAATAAAACCTTAATTTCGGCTTAAAGAGTTTGCATATTGTAAAATTGAAACATTTAATATGTAATTTTAAACAGGTTATCGCATTTTTTCAGTAAAAATGTTTTTAGAGTGTTTTATTGTCAAAATATCCGTTATAAAATCCTGCTAATATAAGCTTCCCATCGCTTACTGGAATTAAGGCGGGACTACGTGATGGAATTAAGGCGGGACTACGTAATGGAATTAAGGCGAGACTACGTAATGGAATTAAGGCGGGAACACGTAATGCTAAATACGTTTTTAAACTGTCAAATCCTGTCGAGCAAATATCATGTTTATGGGTTGAACGATCAGTATTTTTCAGTAAAGGAACATTCATAAACTAAAATATGCCGTCTAATAACGTTAGCGCATCTCACCGCTGCGGGTTCGAATCCCACTTTGAGCTCAACTTGTAAGTGAGAAAGTGTTGATTCTTACGGATGGCTGAACGTATACAGTACTGGTTCTACCCAGGAATAAGTGGGTGGTCTGCATCCACCACAAACAATCGACCGTCATACATAGCCTAGAATGTGCTGAAAATGGCGCTAAACACCAAAAAAACAATTAAACCTTTGGTAAAAAGTAAGGTTTATATTATTAAAGATACACTGAAAGCCAGACACATCATAATACACATTGCACATCATATAATAGCAAAAGTACATACTATCATGAGGAATATCTACATTATAATTTATAACAGCGTTTGTACATAATTTAAAAATTTAAGTTGACTTCATAATGTATATTACAAACACACATCATGTAATAAAATAATGTACATAATTTAATAATGTATCTACATAATATAATAAAATATCCACATACCAAAATAATAAATTTACATAAAATAATAAAAAAACAAAGTGCTCAATAATTATACTGAAGATACCACATATTATAACAAGGCCGGTATCTACCTAACATAATATAATGAGCTCATACTATAATAAGGATACCACATAATATAATAATTTGATTTAATCTGAATGGTGTTTTACTTCATTTTAGCATATTTTAGGCCATATATGAGGGTTGATTGTTTAGCGGTAGAAGCAGACCACCCAATGATCCTGTGTACAACCAGAACTGTATACCTCCCGCCATCCGTAAACATTCATAATGTAATAAAGACACCTGTAGGAACCTCAAACGTGAAACATGTAACAAATGTGAAAACGGTTACAAATGTAAAACAAAGTCACATATGTAAAAACATACGACAAATGTAACACGTTCGGTGACTTATGTAAAAAAAAAGTGACAAAAGTGAATATAAAAAGAACACAAATGTAAAAATACATTTTTAAACGTTCATTTCTTTAGCTCTGTTGATCAAAGGTCATGACCATGACGTGGTGCGGCGTCCGTCCGTCCGTCGGTCCGCCCGTAAAGTTTTGTTCGTTGTGACTTCTCCTCAGACATCGTTTGGCCAATTTTGACCAAACATCACATGGATGATAAAAATTAAATGAATTGCTTTTTAGATTTGCTAGCATTAGGTCAGCGCGACATCCAAGATGGCCACCATTACCATATATTGCCAAAACCTTAAACAATCTTCTTCTAAAGAACCACTGGACAGAATTCGACAACAACAAAAAAAATGATCGTCAACGCCTAGCCTATCATATTTATTTAAATGAAGTCCCTCGGATAAAACATGATCTTGCCCCGGAGGTCCAAATTTTGTATATTGAGATTTTACATGTTTTTCATAGACTTATATAGGAACAAACAATAAAAACCCTTCGTCTCTGAAACCACAATGTACAGAGCTCTCATGTATTACATGTAGCTTCAGTGTATGTCTTCTACTAAGTTTGTCAAATGGTAACTCTGGAGTCAAATTTGGTCCCGCCCCATGGGTTACAGTTTTACATAGGCTTATATAGGGAAAAAATCTTCTTCTCTGAAACTATAAGAGCAGAGCTTTACTATTTTGCATTTAGTATAAGCGTATCTCTAACCAATCCTGTTCAAATGGTGATCACATTTGGCCCCGCCCCAGGGGTCACATGTTTTAAATAGACTTAGATTATCAGCTGATAATGAACATGACACAATATTAAATGCAAGATTACGTTTATTAGCAAACTAACTTTAAAGCACGAATATGATATTGGTCAAGTGCTAATGCACATCTGTTGGACACTGCAAATGTTTCCATGAATGGTAATTGATCCTAACTATCACAATGACAGGGGACAGCGCCTATTCAATTTGGATTAAATTACTAAATGAGGCTCTACCTATATACATGTTATTTTAAAATATTAAAGTGACTGGAGGCCATCTGGAAAAAACAGAGGCAAAAATACACATACGACTAAAACCATGTGATTCAGTTTTATATTCAATGGACATAATTATGCACTACATTAGGACATATTTATGTGTTGTTTTAGTCAATTCTTACAAATATAGCTTTCTCATGTGCCACCTCCGCTCCCGCCCAGTAGTACAGATACTGGGAGTTTTGGCGCAATTTCCTCCCTCGCGGCAAAAGCAATCAAATAGTTATCAAGTTGTCTCATGTTGCGCTTAACACAAATACTTGCTGCCAGACCCCCTCACAACTATACAAACTGCTTGATTTCCCTCCGCTTAGGAAGAACTTTACCAAAACCACCAGCATCTATTAATCTTCATCATCGCTATGCATATCATTTTTTACCATGGAGTATGTACTTGTATGCTAATGTATCTTGTCCATTATCTAGTATGTATCTTTTATCATCATAAGCTGATAAACTTTTTTTTAATTATTACATAGCTGCTTATGTTATGCTTTTGTGATCCGATACACCCATGCGCCGAGCCTCCCTTGATAATGCATCTAATTTTTATGGTGTGAAACTCATTGACCTATGTAAATCTTCATGTTTACGAATAGTTAACGGTAGAATCGGTGATGATTATAATATCGGTGCATATATATTTGTATCTCACCACGGGGCATCGGTCATCGATTACCTGCTTACTAAAGAGTGTGATTTCACGAACATACTGAATTTTACTGTTGCATCGATAAATGAATGGAGTGACCACGCACCTATCAACTTTTCTTTGCGATGCAATATGAACTCACGGGTATATAATGACACTACGGAGGTTAAATTTAAGTGGGACGCGAATAATAGGGATATATTTCGTAGTGGACTTATTACCAAATTACCTGACTTAAATCGCTTGACAAACAATATTGATTTGTCACAGCGAACTTCCGTAAATAATGTCATAAACCAGTTTACAAGTATTGTCCGTAATGTTGCGGATCCATTATTTTCAAAATGCCACATGCAAAAAAATCGTCCGTCATTTTCAGATACTTCCATTGTGAAGCAAGCAGATTGGTTTGACGCTGACTGTTCTGATGCTAAATATCGATACTTAGATGCTTTACGTGCGTTTACAATTTGTAAAACTCCTATGAGTAGAGAATACTTTTGCAAATGTAAAAAAGATTATAAGGATTTATGTCGTAAAAAGAAAAAAACATTTGAAATTAAAAAAGTTTCGGAGATTGAACATTTAAGGTTCAGTAAACCTAAACAATTTTGGAAATATATCAAAAAAAAAGGAAAAAGTAAAATGATAACAATATTACTCTAAAGGAATTACGTGATTATTTTTCATCTTTAGGAAACGACGATTTTCAATGTAAAAATGATGAAGCGGAGTCTTTTTGCGACGAGCACAATTTTGATGAAGACTATTGTACCTACGAGGAATTAGATATGCCTATTACGATCAATGAAATTTTAACTGTAGTAAAGTTGCTAAAAAACAATAAAGCTTTAGGGAGTGATGCATTGATGAATGAATACTTTATTGAAAGCATTGACATTTTAGCATGACATTTGAGCGATATATTCAATGCAATTTTAACTTCTGGATTTTTTCCTGAAAAATGGACGGAAGGAGTTATTGTCCCTGTTCATAAAAATGAAAATACTAAACTTGTTAATAACTATAGGGGTATTACTCTATTTAGTTGCCTGTCAAAAATATTTACCACTATATTACATAAAAGAATTGACTGTGTTTGTGAAAAGAATAACATTATTTCTGATGCACAGTTTGGTTTTAGAAAAGGCCATTCCACTGTTGTTGCTTTATTTGTTCTTCTCTCTATTGTTGAAAAATATTTAAATAATAATACACGTTTATATGTTGCCTTTGTAGACCTAAAACGATGTTTTGATACTATATATAGAAATGCTTTATGGCTTAAACTATATAAATCTGGTATACAAGGAAAGATATTACCAATTATTAAAGACATGTACGAAAAGGTGAAATCATGCGTGAAGAGTTGTGGTACTTATTCAGACTATTTCGAATGTGCGTCAAGGGGAGGTAATCTCTCCTTTGTTATTTTCGTTATTTATTGAAGATATTGAGCTGCATCTACAAAATGATGTGAATTCAGGCTTACAGATTGATGATATAGTTCTGATATTGTTACTGTTTGCTGATGATATGGCCATTCTAGGTAAATCTCCAGCGGAATTACAAAATAACTTAAATCTTCTATACTCATATTGTAATAATTGGGGTCTTGAAGTAAATACCACTAAAACCAAGATAATGGTGTTTAGAAAAAGAGGAGGGCTACTTCAAAATGAACGTTGGACCTATAACGGTCAAAATATCGAAGCTGTAAATGATTTTAACTATTTAGGCACAATTTTTAATTATACGGGCAATTTTTAATTAAATCAAAAACATTTAATTGGTAAGTCACTAAAATTGCTCTACACTTTATTAGCGTATTGTAAAAAGATTAAGTTAAAGCCAAAAACACTATGCCAATTATTTGATTAAGTTGTAGGTTCTGCACTAGGATATGCCGCTGAAATATGGGGATTCTCTAAATCAAAAGTAATAGAAAGAATACACCTAAAGTTCTGTAAACGGTTGCTTAACGTTAGATTAAATACATGCACAGTAGGTGTATATGGTGAACTTGGGCGTTACCCTCTTTATATTACGAGATATTTAAGAATTATTAAGTATTGGTGTAAAGTAATAAATACTTATAACATTCTGATGAAAAAGCTCTATGAGCAAGGTGTATATGATTGTGAAAGAGGTTGTAAAAATTTGGTTTCGAATGTAAAAAAGTTATTATCTGATTATGGTTTTGCCTATTTATTTAACAATCAGGATATGCTGAATGTAAAAACATTTCCATGTGTTTTTAAACAACGAATAATTGACTGTTTTAAGCAAGAGTGGTATGGGTCAATTGATAGCAGTGCTGTTCTTGAAAACTACAAATATTTTAAATCTGATTTTTCATATGAACACTATCTAAATGTTTTACCTAGCAATTTGAGATTCTTTGTTTCTAGAATAAGATTATCTGCACATTCTCTTAACATACAAACTGGACAGTATGCAAGAAATCGCATACCGAGAAATGAAAGATATTGTTTATGTTGTAATTCACAAGATCTGGAAGACGAATACCATTTGATATGTGTGTATCAGTGTTACAATGAACTAAAAAAAATATATTAAAAGATATTACCACCAGAGGCCATCGATGTTCAAATATATAGAATTGATGAAAACTTCAAACAATGATATATTACTAAATTTAGCGAGGTATAAAACATGTGCTTTAAATGTTAGACTTTCTATTTTGAATGCTTAGTATAAATATAATATTGTTCATCCTCTAACTATGATGATGTAAACTATACTGACAGTTGATTTATATACTCTGTTTACGTGACTTTGTTATATTCGTATATTGTATATATGTTTAGAATGACGATGTACTTATAAAATATCTGTTCTGTTCTGTTTTGTTCTGTGATCTAATGACTTTCATCTCATGGTGAGCTTCTGTTGCCGTAAACAAAATCTCTTTGTAATTATCATGCGATATATATATTTTTAACAACACACTTTTTAACCCCCTTGCATTTTTTTGTACTAGCCTCATTATCTAACATATACGAATATTGTTTGCTTCGTAGTCCAACAAATTTGTATAATAGGCATACCACACGTTTCATCTTTCATCTTGCCAATAACCTTTTTATTATCATTAAAATGAAGCTTACTTTTTGGACCATAAGCGCAATTATCAAAAAGTTGTTTATCCTTGTAAAAGCCTGCATACACATCTTTTGTTTTTATTTCATAGCACAAGGACTCGGTATCAGTAAATAATAATTTAGCTTTTTTATCATATTTATTTTTAATGTAGTTGTAATGGAAATCATACATCAAATATTTTGACATTTCTAAAATACACATACCAACATAAACAGGACGATTCAAAACTAGTCTTTCTTTTATTCTGTTTATGGCAAATACATTTTCATTAAACATTTTACAAGTAATAAATGAAGGTCTTGCTGCAGACTTTAAAAGGACCTCCTCCTCGTGAGTCAATTTAACATTAATTATTTTTCTCAAATTTTCCATAGTTTTACCAAAAACTGAATTGCTCATCAGTTTGAAGAAATCCTTTTCAAAAGCATTTTTACCAGCTGTTCTCTTAGCAGTATTAAAGTCTATATATATCTTCAAACACTCTGATTCGTCAAACTGTAGTATTCGGTGTATTTTTGCTACCTTCAATCCGAGCATTTTATACAATTCTAAGCTTCTAAAGTGCTCGACATACTTTTTTTTATTTTTAACGTCGTAACAAGTTTATTAATATTACAATGTCCTAAATTAAACTTTTGTTTTAAATTTTTACAATAGTCTGACAGCCACTCATCTTTTATATTTAAACTTTCCGGGGCAAGAGGATTATCATTATGCAAGTCATGTAGTTTTTCGGGATACTCGATATCGCACTCAACAATTTAATTTGAATTTCCTTTTTCTAACTTATCAACCCACTTGAAGTTGCCAGTAGGTAACGGTTGACACATAGCCCACCCGTACAAGTTATTAGCATCGATATATATTATGTACTTGCTTTCTTTTTCCTTGTCGTAGTGTTTCATGTATTTATTGTTAGCTGTGAGTATCTGTTTGCAATATAACTCGTACCGCCTCTTAATCCTTTTCCCACAAACAAATATTGATCAATATCAGTTATTAAATCAAGTTGAATACCAGTCATTTTAAGACATGCATCCCAAGCTAAACCAGGACTCTGAAGTAATGGCAGGGATCTAATTTGTAATACTCGATACATATTTTTCTAAAGTTTTCAAAAACATGTGTCAGCAGCAGCACATCAGTCTTGAGATACAGATCATGATATTCTCCCATATTTTTAATCTTGAAAGTTTTCCATATTTGTTTAATATGATCATAATCTGCATCTGAAATGTGTCCATCATTTAATTGAGATTACAAGCTATCTTTGCCAGGTAACTTAGTATCCTTGAAGCGTTCAAAACTGTTCATGTAATCATAAGGATAAACACCTTTTCTTTTTATTAATTCTAGCTTGTCATCAAAGTATTCTTGCGAGGTGTATTGAAATGAAGGGCTGTTTTTTAATAAATTATCAAGCGATTGGGACATAAACTGAAAACTGTCAATAAACACTAAACTTTTTCCTAACATAAAAGCCATGTACTTTTCTATGTTATTCGGTATAACATTTATTTCTTTTTTAAACTTTCCGATGTGTTGCATTATAAAGTGAGAATCATATCCTCTCAAGTTATGAAACACAACAGGTATTTTTCTAGTCAGCCTGAAATTAATATTACATATGTCATGAGCGCTTCCCCTATACTTTCCAGTAATATGACAATGATCTCTAACTTTTCTAAGAGAGTTTTCATATGCTACTGTACGACCCGCGTCACATTTTTTAAGAGTTGTTACAAAACCATTACCGTAAATATGGCTTGATTTAGATTTTTGGAATCTAGCTTCTTCTTCCGTCGTCACTACCAAATCTTTTTTAAAACATGTATTCGCAGTTTTTTTGCACCACTTTTCTTCTTCTATCATTTTTCTAAAAACTTGTAAACAGCATTTTGCCCTCTATACGTTACAACTGGTTTTGAATATTGATCATCATAACAACAAACAACCTTATACCCATAACTGCAATCAGTATGCTTTTGATATGCTTCTGTATATGATTCTTTAGAATTTTTAAAAGCTGAAGAAATACTTTAGGTTACTGCTTCAAAATCAGCATATATAACAAACGGAACCATTAGTTTCCTGTCATAGTTTTTAAACTTAACTTTTTCATCCCTGTGTCACGGTTTATGGATATCTAACAGGTAGATTGCTGTTGCATTGTGTGGCCGCTTAGCTTAGTCGGTAGAGCATCGGAACGGTAGTCCGAACGTCCCGGGTTCGAGCCCCGGTCTGGCTGTACATTTTTCTAGCCCTGTGACATTTGGCGCCCAACGGGGGACCGTGACTGAGTAAACTCCGAGAAACATTAGAAATGATTCTCTGTACCCTTAGAAATTCGAGGACGAATTTCAGTCTGTAGGGGGAGGGAGTCACGGTTTATGGATATCTAACAGGTATATTGGTGTTGCATTGTCTGGCCGGTTAGCTCAATCGGCAGAGCATCGGAACGATAGTCCGAAGGTCCCGGGTTAGAGCCCCGGTCTGTCTGCACAATTTTCTAGCCCTGTGACACCTGTTTGGATTTGTATTGCTTGTTTTCCGTCAAGTGAAAGACAATCAGGCTCATGATCTTTGAAAACCCTTTCTAATGCAAAGCATTGTAGGCATGTTTTACTAAACCATTTTCTTCCATTGTGTGCTGTTTGATTATACATCAAACTGTTAAAGTGTTTTATCCACACATAATGATTTTTTTCTTCTTTAGTGATTAAAAGCATATCACAAGTTTCTTTTGCTTTATTTTTTATATGTGCAAAGGGTATACTTGATTATTTTCATATCCAAATATGTTAAAACAAATGTTGTTTTGTTTTTCTATTTTTGGGATTTGTTGAATTGTAACAGGAAATATTATTCCCTTGTAATCAAGATCATCAATATGATTTTTGTACTTTGTTATTCTTTTAGGATATTTTTTAACAGGAAATTTACAAGCTAAATGAAACCATTTAAAGCATTCATTATCTTCATTTTTTATATTTATCAATCCTTTTTTGTTGTGTTGCAGTTTTTTTGGTAAATCTAAATACGAGCTACCACGCAAAGGCTTGTACTTTACTCGATTTATGTAGTGTGCATCAACTGTTGTAGTTTGCCAACCACTTCCTTCAGAAAGCCATTCTTTAATTTTCTCCAATTTTTCAAAAGATGCTTTAGTTAACGCATCATCAAGTTGAGTTTTGTTGCCTTGGAAGCAAAATAAGCTGTTTTGTAAGTGGTTATTTTACCCTTTTTTATCATGTGCTACTTTATTAAAAAAATAATTAAAACAACATTTATTTTAAGACCGTTTGTTTGCTCTAATTCCCTTTTAAGGACATTTATAACAAGTAGTTTTGTAAACCAAAGTTGCTGTAATGGTTTATCTTCCCACAAAACATCAACTCGAAAAAAATTGCTCTATTGTTTTGGTGATTGTTCAATTTCCAAAACTTTGACAAATTTTTTTGTGGTGATTTTACAATTGTTACAGCTTTTCTAGCCATTTTTTAATTTCCAAAACTTCGCTATATGTTTTTGGTGACGATTTTTTAAAGTTGCAACTTCTTTAGCCATTTTTTCGATTTCTGATACTTTGCTATGTTCTTTTCTAACCATTATATAATATTACATGAGATTATCTTTTTAAGCCCCTATTAATTAATTATTTAATTAATTAAATAACTTTTTTTTTATTTAATATTTTCGCCCTCGTCGGCGTCCTCATCGGCATCCTCATCGGTATCTTCATCGGTATCCTCATAAACATGTTCATCGGTGTACTCGTTAGTAACCTCATCCAAGAGAGCATCTATTTCAATATCCAGGAGAATGTCTAAGTATCTCCGAAAGCATTTTTCCTAAAGAAATCTATTATCTATCATCTGACTTATTTTTATATAATATTTGCAGTATCTAACAAAATCAACAGTTTCAAGATTGCCTCCGACTATCAATGATTTTATCTTTATTCTGTATTTGCAATAGTTTATAAACTCGTCTTTATCAAAAACTTCTGCTGTAGTAATTGAACGATTTAACCGGACATTAAAAGAAAATATGTGGAAATATTTTACAGCTAACAATACAAATACATATTTAGACGTGCTTCAGGCGATGGTTAATAAGTATAATAATACAAAACATCGGAGTATTAAAATGACGCCGACTGAAGCAAGTGATGAAAAGAATAAAGGAACGGTGTATTTCAACTTGTATGGAAAAATGAAAAGTAATCAAATTAAGCCAAAGTTTAAAATAGGGGATAATGTTAGAATCAGCAAATATAAAAGAACGTTTGAGAAAGGTTATACCCCAAATTGGACTGAAGAAATATTTATTGTTAATGAAATTCAAAACACAAATCCTGTGACATACAAAATTAAAGATTTAAACAACGAAAACATTGATGGAAGCTTTTATGAATTAGAAATGATAAAAGCAAAGCAAGAAATATTCAGGATTGAAAAAGTAATACGACGTGATTACAAAAAGAAACAAGCATTTATTAAATGGAAAGGTTACAATGAAGATTTCAATAGTTGGGTCCCATTTAAGGATATTGAAAATATTAAATAAGAACTCAAAAATAAATTGAGTTATTTACAAAAATGGAGATCATACTAAATTAATAGATACTGGGGTTTTTGGTAAAGTTCTTCCTAAGCAGAGGGCAATCAAGCAGTTTGTATAGTTGTGATTGGGTCTGGCAGCAAATATGCCATCGCCATTTGGCGTTTGTATATTTATGTTAAGGGCAACAGGAGACAACTTGATAACTATTTGATTGCTTTTGCCGCGAGGGAGGAAATTGCGGAAAAAACTCCCAGTATCTATACTACTCCGCCCCCCCCCCCCACCTCCCCCCCCCCCCCCACACACACACACAACCCCCGCCTTTTTCTCCATTTTCCCCACACACCACCTCACCCCAAAACCGATTTTTTTATACATATTTCTGTGTTATTTTTGTTTATCAATTCTACACATATAGCTATGTTGCGACCCAGCCCACACCCATCCCCCACCCCATCATCACCAACACCGCATTTTTTTATGAACGGGTGGGCACCTGGGTAGAACCACCGACGTTCCGCAAGCCAGCTGGATAGCTTCCTCACATAGAGATCCCTAGGCCCCTGAGGGATCGAACCTACAGGGGGCACTCCTCAGTTTCGCATGAATGTCCATGGTGTAAATCAGAAAGAAATCAACTAAGCTCCTTTTAGGTCCTTGGATGGTCTTTATAATAATTATGAAGCACATGTTTGATGTTTTTTTTCAGTTTTGAGTACTTCTAAGTTTATTTTGGTGTATTGGAATATGCATTCTTTGGTTTTTTTGGAGGCTATAAATAGAAAAATGAGAACTAGTCAAAAGCTTCCTAAAACTAGGTAAACTGGCTGATTTTCACTGACGGGGAGATCAGCATAGAATAACTTTTTAAAACGCCGGACTAGGTATCTAAAATTTAGCATTTCCTGATACGCAAGAGCATTATGAGTGCAGACATGACCCTGATATGTGTAGGAATTTATTTATTTTTATTTATTGACATTTGAAATATTGCTAAAATCGCATTCTTAAGCATGTTTTAAGGGGTGGGCTAATCTTAAAGAAATGGGACTAAAGTTGTACAGAAAATGCTTTTTGATACTTTTATTTGGTATGGAAACATGGGTAATTTTAATGTCTTCTAAGAAATGTATGGCACAATGATGATGTGATTTATTTTTGCTCAAGGATTCAGGCTAATAGCTTGTCATGGGTTTGATGATTGAGAAATGTACATTAAACTGTGGAGTGCCCCCTACAGCAAGTGATTTCAAGTCAGAGACTCTAACCAACCACTCTCCCACGGACGCCCCGCATAAATTATAAGAAGGCGCACATAATTAAATTCCAGTTGGCAGCAGTACGTTGTTACTAAGTGAACATCTGGAAAGCTGTTGAATGGAATGGCTGGCCGTAGGATGGTGTTGGGACTCTTTTCAAAGTATTTGGTAAAAGAGGGACTGTCAGGATTCCAGTGTATACTCAGGAGTTGTTGAGCCCTTTGTAACCAATGCGGCGTACCTGGTCGTAGACTATATTAAAGCAGTTGAAGCTGGCGTTTGATAATTTTAATATTGTAGGGCAAATAGTTCCAAGAATGACATCCGAGAAATATGTTTTCATTATCAGGTCAGAGTGACCTTTGCATTTGACCTGCTACCATGAACGCAATAGGGTAATTGTTGCAAAATGGATAATACGTGTATTTGTATGTTTCAAGATTGAAGGTATAATAGTAAATAAATTACAGCGCAATAGACGTTTTTTGGGTAGATTGGGTATGTGTGACCTTAACCTTTTTGAGCTACTGACCCTAAAATTAATATTTCAACACGGTTATTATTTCTGTAAAGTTTCAAGATGGCCTTATATTTACAATTTACAGATAGGAGAATGTTTCTCAGGATTCGGCAATTGTCAGTTGTAAGTGTCCTTGGTGACCTACTGAACACCAAACCAATAGGCTTCCTCCTCTCATTATGGACAATGCACACATATGACGTTTACTACGGGTAAGGCCAGATGGTATACTTTTGGAGTTGTCATGTGGAATGCTTATGTGCATATTAGGTCATTGTGACCTTGACCTTTTGACTTTCTAACCCCAAAAGCAATAGGGTTCATTCCCTTACCAAAGGCAATTTGCCTATAAAGTTTCATGAGTGTAGATTTTATACTCCTGGAGTTATCACTTGGAATATGTATACCCTATGAGGTTATTGTGACCTTGACCTTTGACCTAGTGAGCCCAAAATCAACAGATTTCCTCCTCCGACCAAGGTCAATGTATTTATGACGTTTTAAGATGAATGTCCTGTTTTTAAAGTTATCACGTGGAATAAATATAGCCACATGAGGCCATAGCGACATTTAACCTACTGACCCCAAAAACAATTTGAACAATTTCACTTCTCACGAAGGGCTATGTACCTAAGAAGTTTCATGAATGTTATGGTTTTAGTTATCGCTTGAAATTCAGTTTTCCATACAATGTGACCTTGACCTTTGACTGCCTAGACCCCAAAACAAGTGTTCCCACTCTTACCTAGGGAAATGTACATGAATGTTCATGATGGTGGATGTTGTGCTTTTGAAATCATGGTGCATAGTGTATATTTCCATAAAGGCATAGCGACCTTGCCCTTCGATCTGACCTCCAAAACAATGAAGTTCTTGCTTTCTCCAAGCGCAATGTACCTGTTTGGGTGTTATAGTTTCAAAATTATCGTCTGGAATGAGTAATTGTTTATAGACAGATGACCCCATACCATAATATGCGTATAAAAACGTGCAAGAGAGACAACTACCATCAGTGTATTTTCAGACGGTAGAATAGCCATTTCTATTGAGACATAGTGAATGCGTGGGCTCCTCCTTGAAAAGTTAAACTGATTCTAAAATAGACAATATTTTTTCAACAGAAAGTATCAGTTGAATGTATATGTCATCATTACTTCTATCAGGAACCTATTTTTCTTAACTCACAGTTTCTTTCTGAAATAGTTCTGACTAATTAGGGGAAAAATGAAAACTAAAAGTTGGATTTTACCATATAAAAAGATTTGTTCCAAAACATATTTTTTATAAAAATTCCATCGAATTTCATTTCAGGCCTACATAGTCTTGATCAACATGAAAAACATAGAATCATTCTGACAACTACTTAGACTAGATGGGTGCCTTTTGGTGCATATGTCGCCTGTTCTAGAACATATTTAAAGCCACCGTATGCTTATTTTCAACGTCAACGAAGACGATGAAGACTTTGTGTCAATTATTGGGGTATAATATTACCGTCAAACTTGCATTTAATCGCCCGGTGTACCCAGGTGTTAAATGAAACCAGTGATTAATAAAAACGTACGCTTTGGGCTTTGGTTTGTGAACTTATTAACTATTGTTAAACAATACCTGTGCTATATAAACAATTTGGATCGGAACCGAACGCTACCTGTCTTATGACCGTGTAGTAGCAGCAGTTGTATTCCAATATCTCATTCCTAAACTGAAGTAACTGAGCGGAAACCGTTTTTCCTATTTTTATTAACAGTGACCTTGACCCCAATGACCCCAAATGTATTTTCAGAAGGTAGAATAGCTATTTCTTAAAAGTACGTTTACTCTTACTTCAGATGTACATATGCGAAATTTAAGATCATCCTCAAATCTACAACTATATTCCCCCAGACCGAATAGTGAGTTTTTCAGAAAATCGTTTGCCTAGTCAGGCTCTAAAGTCCTCACCATATAAAAAATGCCCAATCTGTTAATCATTTCAAAACATAGTATTTACAGTGTATTAACCAAACCATATAATAATGACTAAGTCTTGCAACACAGTTTGGACATATTTATGTTACTGTATGCATGAATATACTACAATTCATTTTAAATTATCACATATCTTTGAAAATACTTGTATGCTATATATTGTTGAGGGCCTCATGAAAGATCGACTCGTTTCAGATGAGTTCTCTCGTTAAATAAAGTCTTTATTATTATTATTATTATTATTATTATTATTATTTCCTTTGAGACATAGTAAATGCGTGGGCAGTACGTAGGAACTCCAACGTAAAAACTGTCACAAATTTAAAAGTGGTTACAAATGTAAAAACAAAAAAGAGTCACATATGTAAAAACATACGACAAATGTAACACGTTTGGTGACATATTTTGTGACAAGCATTGTATATTATACAATTGATAAGCATTCAATTAAGCCGTTTTTTTATTCTGACTTTGTATCGATCTTGATCTCAAATTCTCCTGTCTATCATACTTCTGACTTTATTCTCACTAATTTGCTCCGATGCACGTCTTCACAGTATCCTTGCTACATATACATGTAGTTACCTTCGATTTATGTAATATTAAAAGTATAATTTTTCGAGTACATGCGATTTATACTGCTTCTCGAAGGTCACATGCCCGAGAGTGCAGTATCAATCACATACGAGAAAAATTGCTATAAATGTTTTGTACCAGAGCCATTTATCCAACTACGCATATGCAAAAAGTTTTAGGGCGTTGCAGTTTTCAGTGAAAATAACAGCTCGATCCGATCAAGAAATAGCATTATCACGCGGCATGAACATGACCCATGGTTTAATTAGGCAAATGCAAATCGCATATACTCGAAAAAGAATGTTATACATATTACTTATATCGTACGATTCATGGGGCCTAGTTACACTGGGTATGAACTCAGTCAATACAGAAAAGGCGTCTGTCCGAAAAATGACTATATAACTCTAGAGCATCGTGGAGACACTGTGACAGATTTATCGATGTCACAGTATCTCCGCGATGCCATAGATTAGGTCACGTGATTATTCAAAAAGTTTATGACGATGTTTATAATAAATCCTTTTGCGTGATTTGCAAAGATAAAATATAGACCTAACGTTATATTAAATAATTTCAATTTTTATATCTATGTGTTAATTTTTTTTTAATAATTTTCTGCTATCGTACTTCGGTTTGACATATTTACATATGCGTTTCGATTGAGTAGACCTAAGTACGTATTATTTTTATAATAAAATAGTCCCGATTAAAACTAAATTGTTTTCATGCATTATTTCAAATCTTGCAACATCTAATTTGCAGATATTCTGAACATTATATTTACATAAGAAATAAATAAGTTTAAGGCAAACATATTCCAATTTAACAAGTTTTACCAAAATCTTGTAATTTAGTAGTTTGCAGACCACATGGCCTTATATAAGCGACGTGTGTACCTTTATTGTTGCTACCCAGTTAACCAAAATCGCTATTTTAAATGATGAACTTATTACCTGATACTTATAAAAAAAAATCGATTTAGGTTACATCGTGAGAATAGCTTATAGTAATATAGCATAATAGCGTTTATTGGAATATATTAGTAGAGTACATGAGCTCACGGTCTATCTATATTTAATAGACATATTTTTTATATTTTCAGCTATGGACGACGGAAAGAAACACAATCAGGGTATGTTGTTCAGGTTTTCAACTTACATTTTGACGTGGTATATGTGTGTTATACTCATGTTGATAGTCGCTGAGATAAAAGTAAACAACGTCCATGTTACGTGTATTGTAACATAAATGTATGGCCTCTTTGTCTGTAAATGTTAAAATAGATTGCAATTCATTTAAAGAAACCAACCCGCCAAATAACGGCAACGTTACACTACAAAACTGTTTATCAAAACAATATCCAGCTGTTCAGGTTATATAATATAGTATATCTGCCGATTAAAAGCATAGGATTTTCGCGGGTTGAATATGCGTAAAATGAATTATGAGTTACTTTTAATTCAACGCTCCAGCTTTTAGGTTTGGTCTGGCTGGTTAAAGCCGTTTATATTGTGTCTATAGCGTTTTGATTCTCAAAATATGTAAGTTATATATACATGTATACCTCATCGTCAGTAGGTTTAGAAAAGCTGTACATATGTTGTAAAACGTGTATGTTGTTGGCGTGGTAGTACTTTAAGAATCCTTGGCTTACGACAGATCGTGTTTTGTCAATGCTCGTTTAGTTCAGCTTCTGATATCGAATCGATACGTCGATATTGACGTAAATTTGGAACGAAAATGGCATCATATTTATTGTACCACAATTGATTAAAGACTTCTGATTGAAGTCCTATTTTTTATCATTTGGAAAATGCGAATTGTTGCAGGAGTTTTGAAATCCAGTATTATAAACTTGGCCTGTAATGTGCTCACCGTTCCCATAAGTTAAATACAACCCTGATTGTTTTCATTATATAGATTAAGGAAACATGAAAGTCTCATGTAATAGTCTTTCCTAAATCCGTTTTTAAACTGCCACATCCTGTCGAGCAAAGATCATGTTTATGGGGTGAACGATCAGTATTTTTCAGTAAAGGAACATTCATAAACTAAAATATGCCGTTAAATTTAAACTGAAAAGTATAAGAGAACTCCGACGAATAACATTAGCGCCTCTCACCGCTGCGGGTTCGAATCCCACTTTGAGCTCAACTTGTGAGAAAGTGTTGATTCTTACGGATGGCGGGAGGGATTCAGTACTGGTTCTGCCCAGGAATAAGTGGGTGGTCTGCCTCCACCACAAACAATCGACCGTCAAACATAGCCTAGAATGTGCTGAAAAATAACGTTAAGTGAGAATTGACCTATTCGAATATTTAAGGGTACGCATATGAACTATATGAATTTGTAAATTTGAAGATATTTGCGATTTGAATCTGAATTTTGTTTTGTCCTCATCTGAACAAGGTTTTAATAATAACGTCTCAAATATGGCTATGTTTGACGTTTTTTCATAAAAGTCACGTTGCACTCAGTTGTCAACGTTTCTAGCATCACAGAGTGTTAGTTTAGTCACATACAATTATATTTTAAATCACACTGTTAATCTTGACGAGACCTTTCATCATATATTTAAATTATATCATTTAAATTAGGCAGTAAACTATTATTTATAGAATTTCCTTTGTCTTTCGCTGCTTTTTTTTACCAAGGAATTTTAAGAAAAAGCAATGTTAAAGCCATGTATCTTTTAAATGGCTCGATAAAAAACTGCACAATTTTATTATTTTTTAGAGAATATAAAATGTGCTGGTCAACGGAATATTTGTTTCAATATACTTCTTTTATTGACCCCAAACCCCTTCGAAAAAAATACGTGTCTGTTGACGTCGTGTCATTAACATAACGACGTCGACGGTATTTATATTAAAGGTATATTGTACATGTTGGTGGTATTTATATTAAAAGTATATTGTACATGTTGGTGATATATCAATAATTATTTTTAAATAATCAGCTGTCTATAGTAATAGTGATAGTAACCTGCTAGACGGAATGTACATGCTATTCAACATAAGTTGTTGGTGGGTTGGTAGGGTGTTCCTACAGTCAGCTTCACATGAAGTGAAGCCCTGCACATTATAGTACACATATCGTAATACGCTTTTCGAAACCAAGCCCCGCGTATCTTCAATCAATTTCATGTTTTACAACAGTATGCTAAATAGTTTGGTAACATAGCGAAATGGTGTTGCAAAACCCAAAATAATGCCGAGATCAGCGAGGTGTATACCAAGCTAAGTGTCCCTCGTGAAGACATATTTTCGCATTTTTATATGTTAAAGATACTATCCGCCAAGTAATGGAAAAATTACACTAAAAAAACGTTTATCAAAACTCTATCCAGGTATTCAGGTCATATAATAATGTATATGTACCAATTAAAAGTATAGGTTTATTCACAGGTTCTTACAATAATTGTGTTATTGAATATGCGTAAATGAAGTATGACTTGGTAACTATTAATTCGACGTTTCAATTTCGGGGTTTGGTGTGGCTGGTTAAAACCATTTATATTGTGTCTATAGAGTTGGGATTCAAAAATATATAAGTTGTATGTATATATATATATATATATATGTCGGTGAAGTACGTGAAGAATGTCCGCAAATGAGTTTTGGTTTTATTGCTTAAAACGTTACCAATTTATACATTATTAAACAACGTATAAGCAGCTGGACATTTACAAAAAAACTGATATTAACATATGGACACACAATATGATAAAAACAATTTAAGAATTAAATACGCTTGATACTCTATCCATTAACTTTCAGATATCATCTTGACGGAAGTTGTGGTGTTTTGTTTCAGTAAAAAAGACATTATCAAAACAAAAATGTGTGCTCGTAAGATAGAATGATGACAGCAATAACCTAAAAACATTCAGAATTTATTTGGGGATATCGGATTGCAAGTAGGATGCAAATGAATCTTAACTTAATAATATAGAGTTGCAGGACCGATATCATCTGACATTTGATAGGACGCCTTATCAAATTTAAACCAACTGAAATATTTGTTCAAAAAAAAACACACAACTAAGATATATATTCCCTTCTATATAGCAATGAGACAAGAACACAATACAATATCAAATAATTTGAGAATTTGGGAAAAGTGTGTGTGTCAGCAAATGAGCTGTGAGATGATTCTTAACCGAGGTATTTTGCATATGCCAGTTTGGTATTTAAATAATACTGTACTTATATAAACATATTGTTTAAAAACATTTTCAAGTATAAGAAAGTATGGAAAGCCATTAGGGTTTTAGCGGGGGTCCCAAACGTCTTTCCAAAACGAAAGAATTTAACAACACTGCTTAAAATCAAAATAATCTTTGACAAAACATGTGCTTTACACTTACCCTATAAATAGTTATTACCGAAATCACTTTTGAGATTGGACAACGTGTACGTTTGGAACAAGTTTTGATCCTCTGCGAGCATACTGGTAATTGTTTAGAAAACGAATATGACCAATGGCAGATACTCGATACGAAAACTATGCTGTATTACTACGATACGACAACTTTTGGATGTTTTCTTTAGATGGCGGGAGGTATACAGTACTGGTTCTATCTAGTAAACAATACGATGATCTGCCTCTTCCACAAAAAAAATCGACGTCATATATGGCCTAACATGTGCTAAAATTGGAGTAAAACACCATTCAAACAAAACCAATTAAAAACCAAGATATCCGGAGAGACGGACGGACGGACAAACAGAGATACGGACCTCTCACTGCCCAATTTCATTGTGAGAAGTTTCATTGCAGTTCCATTAGTAGTTTTTGAGTTATTCTCCGCATAAGAATTATAACTTTACAAAGGGCAATAACTATAGTGAATGGCGATAGAGTTGTGGTACTTCCCCTTATTACCCTCTATCATTGTACGAAGTCTAATTTCAGTCCCTTAAGTAGTTTTTGAGTTACGTCGGACAAGATCAACAAAGCGGCAACTATATGGGAGAAACAATGGGAAACTGCGTTGGCTCAGGTCCTTAAAGCTACAGAGTCCCTATATCAATCAATTTCTTCTTTGTAGGCGTGTCTTTATTTGTAACTTCATGTTGACCAGCTCATGTCGAAATCGGGTATTTAAGCGAGCAAATATAGCGTAGAAAATCATGGTAGAGGGACTATAAACCTTAGAAAGAAAGAAAAGAAAAAAGCAGAAAATCATTTACTGTATATACATCGACTAGTGCACATCGTACCTATACACAGGTAACAGTAATTTTTACAGAAAAAAAAGTTAGCTTCTTTCGAGGCTCGAACACACGACCTTCTGATTTCAAGTCCGGTGCTGTATCCACTGAACTACAACGCTACTTGAGAAAACAGTATACTAACTACCATATATTATGAGGCAAAATAACTTAACATATTTGAACGCAACTAAAGATGAATCAATAAATATGCAGTCCATATTGTCGCACGTGTAAATCAACATTGCCTGGTGTAATACTGTATCTTATCAATATGTAACTAATACTTTGCCTCAAATCAACCATATCTGGACTTGTTATTTAGCGCTTGATGAGTTTGTGTGCGCGCTCTTGTTATTACGTAATGCCTATTTAGTGTTAAAAATGCTACAAAATACCAATAAACCAGTGGTCTAGAGGTTCAGCGTACATCTTTCAAATCTTACAAGTGCAAGGCTGTGGTTCAAATCCCGTTCCGGGCAACTTTTTTTTTATCACATATATTCTGGAGCCGTATATTTATCGATGTTACCTGTACGGAGGCTAAATAAAAATGTGAAATTTTACGTTGTTGTTGTTAATTCTGAGGTTTTAAGTCCCTCCGCCAACGAGCACGTCGAGGGAACCCCGTCTAGAATGACACAAATGTCAACTAACACAACGGAGGAACCCTGACGCGATGGGCACAATAGAGTCTGGACTTGTGAAATTTTACGTATCGATTTCTCCTTATATACCGACTTTTGGGGTGTTCGTCGATTTGAAACTACTTCACACGTGACTCATACATATTCATGAGTTATTACCAGTTAAAATAGGGACTGTACAGCTTTAACATGGGGTGGGGTGTAAAGACAATATCCATGTGTGGATCTTGTTTGACTTAGGGGACATGCCCATTAGAAAATCTTTGCTTCTGGTGCATTTTCAGAATAATTATGTTATTCGTAAAATCCCATGATGAACAAAGTTGGGCCCGGTGCGTGCTCCCTAAAGTCCGACAACATGTTAAATATGCTTGACTGCTTCTTTGATTTGGGGTGGGGGTGGGCGTGGGGGAGGAGGTGTTCACACTTGTTATCTGGGCGTAACCAATTTTATATTGTAAAGTTTGAATTGAATGTTGATTAACGCCGCATCAATACATTATAGTTGCTTTGGAGCTGCCCAAAAGAGAGGATAATGATTAAAATACACATGAATCCGGGAACCTGCCCGACGCTTACTAAATACCAGATTTCTGTGGTTCTCTTAATGCTCAGAGGACCGCCAGATTTACGTCCCCATAGAACGGAGGCAGATGGAAAGTGTCTTGCCCAAGAACACACCAACAAAACACAGTGTCACCGGTGATGCTTTCAAATCCACCGTGCTAGCCACTAGGCCACGCCAAATTGCAATGTATATAGCAGTATTTAAAATACTTTCAGCCAAACATTTTTATGAACATTGAGTGCAGGCAATCGCTTGCGCTCACATTCAGCTTGTTTGTATTAGCGGAGGATATAAATAAGTAATTTTGGCAAAATAGTTCAAATTGTGATACAAGCATGACATTTGGCAGCATACTTTCTTAGTGTGTCGTGGTACTACTCACAGAGAAATATATTGGAGCGTGCGATCGGGGATGATCCTCATCCTTACCACCCACGAACAACAAAAAAAAACATATCTAATATTCTCTGATAAGTGACCATCGAATGGGGACATAAACCGCGCGATCCCGTGTATCGCAGTCTTATTTATTCTCTGAACACGTTACAGAACCGTAAACAGCTATCCATTAATAAGTAATCAGTAAGAGTTAGTGATATTTTCCGATTCATATAAAATTTGTTTTTTAAATAGGCGACATGTCAATGAACAGTTTCATGAAGTTTTTTTTAACTCTAGTCGTTATAAAAAAAATCGCCATTTTTACTGACAGAGACATTTTACTTTGCAACGCACATTTGCGCCTTGTTGATTTCTATTCCCGACCTACTATTATCCTTTTTAACGTCACAAAATAAAATGGACATCTCGGCATAAATCCAGACCATGCTGAGATCAGAAATTTAATCTGGAATGCACTGACACAGACAATTATGATATGTGTTTTCATTTCATAAACGTATTGCAGTTTTTGTGTACCTGATCGCGTTTCTAAATGTACATGCGATTCGTCGTCGTTGGGAATGACATTAGTTAATTTGGCAAAAAAAAAAGGTGTTTTTCTCCGATATTTTAAAAAAAAATACGTACATATAGACGATAAATGTATCTGCATGTACATATATTTCGTTTTATTCTAGCTTTTAAATTGACGGGAATAACATAATGTTTATAACAATTATGTTCGATCAATGTTGTTTGTGAATACTAAGACTTTGCCTACGATCCATGTTTGCATTTTGTCACAATCGGAGTTTGTAATTATATGTGAGGTGTGTCAATTTCGCCGATTTAATCTTGTGACCGTGTTTGTTAAATATTCATCCGCCATCGGGCTGGCGTTCCTACTGCCTAGTTCAATGTTTTATTTATCTGATTACTTGTTCATTATCTGTCTGATCCTATAACGCACAAAGTGACACTTGTTTTACATTTTTATCACGTGACATGCCTTCTGGTGGTCAGTTAATAGTCATGGATTTATATCTTGCTACACTAATGTATTTCTATGTAAATGAGGCTGAATCACCGTGTTTGGACACAGTAAATATATTTCTTATACAGTACGTTCAGACAGAGCTTTGTAGGACCATATTTTTTCCAGATCACATTTTTCACACGTGTGAAGAATAGGATCCTATTCATCACAGATGTGAAGAATGGGATCTCATTTTTCACACAACACAGTCAAATATTTCACATTTCCTGTGAAATTTGTGATCGAGGTTACATTGCACCATTGATTTTCCTTCTTTGTTTTATACAGGACGAATGTATATCAAGAGATAAAAAAATACGCATTTTTCTCCGTAATTTTTTTTAAAAACACATATCAATCAAACGATCGAGCGTCCGCCAATATAAAAATGCAATAAAAACAGGGGGTCATATATCATGTAAGAACAAGCCAATCTGTTGAATGACGTCACGTTCTATTTTGACACGTCACAGATAGATTTACCCCATTTCTACTTTCGCTTTACTGTCTATGTCAATTATAATTAAATATCTCAAACAAACACTAATCAATGTTCACAATACATTATTTGGCTGAATTATAGGTAATAATAACAAAAAGCAATCAAAATTATGCATTTTGCATCACTAGTAAGGCAGGGAAACGTTTTTTATTAGGCACTATTAGACTATACACCACGGAAGCACAAACGCAATGGTGCAATGTAACCTCGATGAAGGTTTTTGGGTGTTGTTACGGTAGCGCAGTTGGTAGCGTGGTCGAATTTGTTGTCGCTAGTCGCTGTCTCTAAATTGACATGTATGTTTACAAACTAAATTGAAATTTATGTTCACTATGCTATGGTACATGTCCGTGTGTTAGCATTTCGTGTATGGGCTGTAACTGTATAACATAATGAGGAATTTTAAATTTACTTGGCACAAATATTCACATATGAAGGCGATGTGCAGAGCAAAAAAATTTAAGCAAAAAACAATTTTAAAAAATCCGTTTAATATTTACATGAAATTCGTATTATAAACAAGCTTTTAATAAGCTGTAACTGAGAATAGTTTTTTTAAAGTGTATTTTTATTGAAATGGCATTATAATAGTGAGAAATTCTATAAAAAGCTGATTAAAAGTTAAAAACACCATCATTTTTGATATAGCAAAAGTTTCGTTCTGACTCCTGTTTTGCCTAAAATGGAAATACCATCATTGGACAGAGAAATACATGTGTAATGGGTCTTTGCATGAATTAAATATTTATGCATACACCTCTTCATGATAAATATTTCTCCGCGTCGTCTGCTTAATGTGATAATCGCAAACAACAACAACAACAACTATTAATAATTTTAAAAAAAATCGCTATCTTTGTTTGTAAAACAGACCATCTATAACTAGTGTCATTAAAAAAAACAAATACAGCAAAATAAAGATTATTATTTCACCTATTTAAAACCGTTTGCACCTAAGGCTTCAGTTTCGTCATTATGCGATATATTTACAATTAAAAAACACATGTTCGACATATTTTAAGAATTTTATATAGAACATATAAGGTCACCAGATTGTGTATTTAAACTCGAAAACAGACCAAGATCAATATGAAACTTATATCAAAATAAAGATAATAAATTGTATTTTAAGAAACCGTTTGCACTTAAGCGATCATATTTATAGAATTTCTAATATTAAACAATAATGAAATTTCCCCCTATACGCTCCATGTAAAAATCGGGCGACTCACTTGAGGAAGATTTCCATATGCAACGCCATGTGCAAAAAGCCATATACTCCGCTTCTTCTAGGCGGGGGTGGGGGCGGGGGCATAACAAGAGCATGCAACTCATCACACAATGGTCCGATCTGCTCCGATCGTTAATCGATATATATCGCTTTTGTCTAGCCGATTAATCGATTATGAAATCCCAACCGATTCCCATCACTAATATACCGTGTATCACATATTATTCGGATCAGTAAACAATGTAGATGCTAAAGTGTTCACATTGCTAAATATGCCATTCTTTGATAAATCAAGGGCATACGACTCTTGATCCGACAGTTTAATCGGGCTCAAAATCGACCTTTATCGAGATCTCTATGCCACAAATATTACATGTATTTCCATGTATGGACAGGATCAATTAAGAAATGAGCATGCTAGATTGTAAACATTCTTGAAAACAGCATTTTTTGATAAATTAATGGCACGTAAATCTTGACCCAGTGGTCCAATCTGCCGAAAACTGAACTTATAAAGATCTGACAGTCATAGACAATGAGTCCAAGAATGTTTAGGATTGACAAATGTAGTTACTATTGTGTGTAACATGTCAACATACGACATTGTTTGTTTTCAAAGTTTAACGCCCGTTTTCAACAGTATTTCAGTCATGTACAGGCGGATAGTTTACCTAACCATATTTCCTGGGAAGGAAGGTACTAGACTCCCATCCAACGTAACAAACAGTAAACGTTCTCACTTAAAAAGTCCGGTCGTTAGCACCGCTAGTTTGGCTCGAACCCATGACCCTCCATTGGTGATAAGCTTTTTGACAAACGTTTGCTGAATCAAGGACAGGCAACTCTTCACAACGGTCCAATAAATGGTTTAAACTCGAACCTGACCGAAATCGTATAATGGCCAAACATATTCTGTCCAAACATGATTAGGATTTGGCGCTTGATGGAAAACATGATAAAATATGGTCAATTTTGAAAATGCAAGGGCCACAACCCCTGATCTATTATTCCGATTATGCTTATAATCGAACTTGGCCAAGATCTTTTGACCACATATTATTATTTGTTGCCAAGTTTGATTCCGTTTACTTGAACAATGTGGCCTCTACAGTGTGATCAAACCAGCAGTGGAAAATGGACGAACGATGGACATAAAATAAACCTAATAGGCCACTATGAGCTAAATAACAACGTCCCATAACTCTAACAACGTCCCATAACTCTGACAAAAATTAAGCGAACAGGACGCAAACTAGAATTAGGTTGAGTACCAATCACTCGTTTGAATCTGGCCAGGGGTTATGGAGACAGACAGACAAAACAATAATAATTATATATCTGCCCCTCAAGATGATGATGATGATGATGATGATGATGATGATGATGATGATGATGATGATGATGATGATGATGCCATAAATACGTTGCAACACTAAAAGGCACGGACAGAATCTGTGAAAAATGTGATTTTCTTGTTAACCCCCTTTTTGGACAAAATTGTGATTTTCTTGTTAGCCCCCTTTTTGGACAAACACATATGTCACGTGTGAAGAGAGGATCTTATTCTTCACAAGTATGTGAAAAATGTGATCTGGGAAAAATATGGTCCTACATTTGTACAGAGCTTATTTATCATAAACTGAAAATACAAGTTTTTTTATTTTGTGTTTATTTTCAAGATCATTCCTATAAATCTGGTGACCGATCAAATTCTTGTATTGAAAGAAGTAAAATCGGAATTATGCAATCGATCTTGGAGACATTTTAATTAAAAATAAACACAACATAAAACAACTTGCACTTTTAATGAAGTTAAGTATATATGAAATCTCTTTTTATAAAATGCATGTAGGTGTCGTACGACATTGATTGTATTGCAAACGCTTCATACGTCGTGACATGACCATTTTTACAAAATGGTGCCGTGTAATACAGTTAAGCACCTATACGTCGTATGGGTGTTATTTAATAAACAAAATCTTGCACGAGTGACTGTACGAAATTAATAGGCTCGTTATTTGCTGCCTATGGTTTTCATAATTTCACAAGGTAAGGTAGCAATAAACATTTTCTTTAAGTTTTTCACTTTGATAACGCAATCTTATAATTACACATGGTCACACTAACGCACACGCATAATGTCTGTGCTGATCTGTACTTCTAGCACGTCCTACTACAAATGTGTAATCAATATGTAACGCACGTCAAAGATTTGACCAGAGCAAAGCGAGGTCTCCCACCTTGATTCAAAATGTTTGGTAGGAAGAACTGATGGTAAAAATTGGGGGAAAGTGTCTGAAAAGAAAAAGGCGGTCGTGGCGTGTTTATGTCTTCCTGACAACATTTTTTTTTCTATATTGTTGATTTGATCGGTTATTATGTTAAACTTTGTTCCCAGTTCCAACCCAGATATAATGCTATTTTCTCTCGGCAGCTATTTTACGCTTGCGTAAACCTTGCTTATATAAAACGATATGATACGAGACTCTGCTAGAGGACACAGCTTGGCAGGGATTTCTGTATTTACCCTGTCCCGTTTTGTTACGATGACAATAGGGTAAGAGTGAGGTTTGGTGCACTTAAACCCGGCCTTTGTTCCACCAGGCGATACCCCCGCGGTCAGCCCTTTTATGTTTGTGGTGTCACATACTCTGTTTATCCTAGAACTTGTTGCTTGTCATCACGTGGTTCGTCTTAATTCCGTTAAGCGATGGGAAAGATTATATTAGCAGGATTTTAAACAGATTTTTTTTTTTTTACTATAAAACACGTTTGAAACATTTTTAACTGAAAGAATACGATAACCTGTTTAAAAGTATCTATTGAATGTTTTAATTTTACAATATGCAAACTTTTTAATCCGGAATTAAGGTTTTATTTCGTACTTCAGCCAAGCCCGTTTTCGCTTCTCGTAGAAGGAGTTGGATGGGTGTGCTAGTTAATACTCGGACCACGTAATGGTTTGTTTTTTGATGACGGAGTTTTGGGTATGCTACATTTCCTGTTTGACGTTTGTATACATTTCAGGACGACGAAGCAGTTTGTACGCGAACTTTACGATTCCCCCGAGACCAAATAAAGGTATATGATTGTTTTAATATCGGTCTGTACAATTAAGTAAAGTATGCATTGGTATGCTTGTGTAAAGTTCATGTAAGTGCCCACTATCTGGTCTAGCCCTCTCTAGCAGTGAACATTTAACCGCTTGTTTTGCCCTTGCACTTATTCGTTTCAAATCCGACCCCGTCCATCCCGCCTCTCCCCATTTATATGTAAACTAGTGCTGCAGTTATGTCACTGTGCATTTCCACTATTGTATGTATCCATTTCAACTTCCTGAAATATTTTGATATTTCCATAATTTCCTAAAAAATACTTTGGTGATATCTCTTCTGAAAATCCTTTGCTCAGTTAATTACTTCATAAAAAACACTATGTTCATTTTCCCCATTTTCGGAAAATCTTCTATTAATTTTCACAATCTCCTGAAAATCCTTTGGTCATTTTTCACTACTTCCTAAACATCCTTAGTTTATTTTCCTCACGTCTTGAAGATCCTTTTCTCATTGTTCCTGCTTCCTTAAATCCTTTTATCATTTTCCCCACTTCCTGATAACTCTTTGGTCATTTCTCCCACTTACTGAAACTCTTTTTTTCATTTCCCCCACATTCCTGAAAATCTTTTAATCAATTTTCCCCACTTCTTGAAGTTCCTCCGCTTCTTAAAAATCATATTCGCCATTTCTGAAATGTTCATGAAAACATGCAGGCGAGGACAAAGAATCTCCGTACACTCATCTGGAAGATAGCTACTTTCCGGCCAAGGATGTCCAGCATATCCTCCACTCTGTGAACGGCAGGAGTCACAACAGTCACAACGTCTTCTGTGAGATGGATACACTCAAGAAATACAACGACAACTTTGAATGGCGGGAAACGGCCAGGTAAGAACCGAAATGGAAAATAAACGAAATGAATGATGTTAAGAATTAAAATGAATGTACGAATCGAAATAAAGAAGTAATAAAAAAACAATATGTAAGAACCAAACTGTATGTAAGAATCGAAATAAAGTTTAATAAAAAGGAACAATATGTAAGAACCAAACTGTATGTAAGAATCGAAATAAAGAAGTAATAAAAGGAACAATATGTAAGAACCAAACTGTATGTAAGAATCGAAATAAAGAAGTAATAAAAGGAACAATATGTAAGAACCAAACTGTATGTAAGAATCGAAATAAAGAAGTAATGAAATGAACAATATGTAAGAACCAAACTGTATGTAAGAATCGAAATAAAGAAGTAATAAATGAATGATCGGTTAAGAACCAAAATAAGTAGTGAATACACTCCTACGACTAAGAATAAACAAGCTTCATGCTTTTTCTGATAAGTCACTTCTGAAAATTATTTCTCAAATTGAGCAGATTCTTAGGGCTGAACAGAACCAAAATGATAAAAAAATTGAATATGTAAGAACCGAAATGGAGAATAAAAGGGGAGCACTGTATGATAAATGGTATTAGGTAAGAAATGAAATAGAGAATAACGTGTGGGGATAAATAAGAACCGAATGGTAAATAAGGGATGTGTAAAATAGCATGTATTAGTTAAATCAGATAAAATTGGAACAACAGAACAAAGCAACGTGGAAACACAGAAAGATATACAAGGAGTATATATAGTTAAGCACCGAATGTAATACATAGCTGATGCATTTTAAAGCACATACTCGCGACTGAAGGACAACGACCATGAGTCGAATTGAAATACAGATCTGGCAACCAGTAAAATCCTGAATACGGAAAACAAAGGATCTTGATTGTAAAACAAAAACACAACCATTTCTAAATCCGATTGTTTATATTGAAGGATGGTATGCATAGCATTAACTTTAAACAAGTACACTATGGAAAAGAGCCGGTGTTATTTAACAAATAATTTATGGTGCTGAGGTCCATATGCAAGTTTATGGACTGCCCAGTCCATAAACTTCATATGAACCGAAGCGCCAAACATTATTTGTTATATTATACCGAATCTGACCAACAAATTAAATCTATACGTTTTATGATTTATTTTAACGTAAAAACTGGACGTCCGGTCAATATGCAACTTTATGGACCGGATGACGTCACATTAAACAAAGAGTGGAATATGCAAATGAGGTATACTATTGTTAGATAACTGGCTTACATAATAATCGTACTGGATTCCTTCACTATGTCAGATGGGTCAAATACGAGGAGGTGGTGGAGGAAGGCGGGAAGCGATGGTCGAAGCCACACGTGGCGTCACTGTCCATGCACTCGATACTCGAGACACGCAAACAGCTGATGGAGGGTCTGCTCGTCCTTGACATAGATGTTCACACCGTGCCGGAACTCGTGGGCAAGTAACTCAATCTGTGTCAAATGAACGAACAAAATACACATAATTTAAAAACACTGTTTCTGAAGTAACTGTTTTTAAGTAAATGAAATGTACATTAGCCTATTTCGTGCAGTACATGGTTTGTGTATACTGATCATTGAATACAGTCTTTAGCGAGTTTCGCTAAACATTTCGATAATTGTCGGTCCTTTCGGCTTAAGACATAACTTATACTATTTGTAATTAAATCATACACTAATTGAACGTCGTGGACTCACCTTTCAAGTCAAGGAAAGGTGTTTCAAACGATTGACGCAATTTCTACAAGTATGCATCACACATTTGTTTATGTTTTCTTTTGTTTTTATGTATATATATAAATCATATATGAATTGAACGTCGTGGATACACATTTCAAGACAGTGTTCCAAAAGATTGCAAACAATTTCTACAAGTATGAATCACTGTTAGAAACTGTTCACCTCTTTGCATTCGTTTATTTACTATTATTTTGTTCTCATCATATGACATGCAATTACTACTGTATGCCATATGTACCTAATTGTTAATATGTGTATTTGTAATCTCTGTAAAAGAGGAATTAAAGAGTATATATATGGTATGTTTGAAACCATTCATTGTTGTGCATTTATATTTATTGTATCATGGTCGGTGACATTTCCTTTGGTGAATGACCTATACAACTATTGGAATACTAAAAAAGAAAAACATATACTGACATGGGTTTCAGTTGAGAAATCGGCTGGAAGAAATGCTTTTAAGTTGTGATAACATTATGTTGCAAACAACTGTAAATAAATAGTATCCGCTTCTATTTGGTCGATATATATTTCTAGTTCTCCTTGTCTTTGCCTCTGTGAGAGCGGCTTTACGGTGCTGGGTTTTCATAGACACATGATTCTACTTCAGACTCTCTGATAGAAAATTGGATTGATGACAAGATGCTGGACAGCAAGTTACGCCAACATATTCGTTACATCATGCTGGCCAAACACAAACACAGTCACAACCCCAGACCGAAGGCGGAGAAAGATATCTACAAGAAACGAGGTAATGCCCGTTTGTATAATGAATGATAACTGATATTATAACTGATATTATTTCTGATATTATTACTGCTATTGTTACTAAATAATTATATTATTACTGATATTATAACTGATATTATTACTAAATAATTTTATTTTATGATAAGCAATGAAATACTGTGTTTTATCAGTGAAATAAAAGTGATATTCCACACTGTGGAATATAGAGTTTTATTTCCACAGTAGCTGCCGGGACTACTTTTTTAATGTACAACCAACACAAATGCATGCACAGTAACACAATATATTCCTACTGTTATACTGTTAAATCCAGTGTTTATTTAATTATTTTCTTTCTGTGACGTTAATGGTTTCAAAAAAGGTGACGTCATGTAACGTTTTGTTACGTCATCGTGACTAGGAAAGAAGCGTGTGTAAAACGGTTTAGTTACTGAAATTGCTTAAATAATTGCTTAAATAAATCGAAGTGAGAAAACTTTCATATTTTCACTCATGCTCCGCATTCGTGAAAATATAAAGTTTTCTCACTTCTCGATGAAATAAAATATGTTATTCACTCCAAAACAACAAATATCCTCTATATATTAAGTTGTGATAACGTTATGTATTACTTATAATATAACTTATCACTGATAGTTTAACTGATATTATTACTAAATACATCTATTATATAGATAGTACCTTCATTTTTCTACTATGGGTTACTAAACCCTGTATCATCTCTAGAGGTTTTCTGAATCCATACAATATCCTAATAAACATATTTTTCTGTATCACTATACTACATACGTCGTATGACCTCGACGTCGTGTGACATCGTCGCCTAACGGTGTAAACAAACTAGTCTTCTGTATAAACTCATTTTCACAAAATAACGATAAACAAAGAAAATAACAGCTCTAATAAATACTGAAAAGTGGATCCCTTGGAAGCAACAACCACAAACAAGAGATAAAAGTAGCAGACTCGGTATTACTGTTCATGAGAGGTAATGTATAGTGCAACACCTCTCACGCCTGCTAGCACCGGATTAAGCGATATTCTACTTTAAAGCCGTAAAGACGGGGCTTGATGATCCCAAAGGACCAGTACATAATAACTATTTATTGGTAGTTCGGGGCAACTTTTTACGGCCGCCATACAGTTATATAATAAAAGGATCATTATTAGAGTAAGTTTTCTGTAAGTTGCATCACCTCCTGTGGATATGTCATATCTCCAGGATCACACTCGAGGCTAAAGTCTCTCGCGAGATCTTG
Organism: Cyrtodaria siliqua; assembly: GCA_037043455.1. NCBI lineage: Eukaryota > Metazoa > Mollusca > Bivalvia > Adapedonta > Hiatellidae > Cyrtodaria > Cyrtodaria siliqua. The sequence goes on along the minus strand of JAWPHD010002024.1, from coordinate 60,638 downwards.
CAGATATGGCATATCCACTCGAGGTGAGGCATATCAACTCGAGGTGAGGCATATCTACTCGAGGTGATGCAAACTTCCAGATCACGCTACTCTAGAAAAACTCCTATTACATTATTACTGTTATTATAACTTATAAAAACAAGAGATGTTTGTAAAACATATATACCCCACTTCAACAACCATGACACAAACATTACTGCCAAGTTTTGAGTGCCAGCTGTTTTTGAGTTATGGAAGCCAAGCAAGTTTTAGTGAGTTTTCACATCATTGGCAGTTATCCTTTTATATATATGTAGGTATTTTATGCAGTTTGCCCTACTTTTTCCTCCAATCAGACGGCGAGGAATTTTAAAAAAACTGCGAACTTATTTATGTAAATTTCTAACGATCACCAATTTTAACTATTTAATCATTAAGTAATCGCTTACTAAATGGCACGCGCTTGTTTTGGCGCGAACGTGTTAAGACGTGAAATTTCACTTCATAACCTCTAACTAATACATAAATGTATTTTTTTTAATGAGAATCAAATTTAATCTTAATATTTATTCAATAAAGGGAGGTAATTTAAAAAATAATTTTAAGTATTAGTTAGAGGCTACGAAGTGAAATTTTAACAATTAAGAAACCCTAAGGGAAGGAGCGCAGCGACTGACCGGGGTACCGTTACCATAAACTTCGAAAAGCCTTTGCATGGTTTTATTATCGTGATCCTGATCTACTTTTAAAATATAATTTTAATGTAATTTAAGAACTCTTCTGTGACAATGACTATCACAATCTGCCGTCTATGGTGATGTGATTTACAAACTTCGCAAGATCCTTGGTTATGACCCTATCATTTTGCAATGTACTGCATGTTTAGTGATTGATCCATTTACAGTTTGCCACTATGCTTTCCTCGTTGATTGTGCGATGACCGGACAGATGTCTTATACATCCTAAATGTAATAAATCCTCAAAGGACGGTAGCTTTTGATGTTTGTCTTTTCGTACCCTTAACGGTGTGTGCTCTTCTTGCTCTTGAGTTCTTGCTTTATGACTTTTTATGCTTTTTCTTTTTAAATTATATATATATATATGATCAATTATGTGTTATACTTATATTGCCTATAAATGCTGCCTTGTTTGGAAGAGAATATAGCCTGACTGGGATATCTACACTGTCCTGTTTTACTGGGATGACAGTAGGGTAAATGTGAGGTTTGGTGCATTCTATAGGTTGCATTGCACCATTGCGTTTGTGATTCCGTGCCTAATAAAAAACATTTCTTTGCCTTACTAGTGACACAAAATGCATACTCTCGATTGCTTTTTGTTATAATTACCTATAATTCAGCCAAATGATGTATTGTGAACATTGATTAGTGTTTGTTTGAGATATTTAATTATAATTGACGTAGACAGTAAAGCGAAAGTAGAAATGGGGTAAATCTATCTGTGACGTGTCAAAAAAGAACGTGACGTCATTCAACAGATTGGCTTGTTCTTACATGATACATGACCCCCTGTTTTTATTGCATTTTTTATCTCTTGATATACATTCGTCCTATATAAAACAAAGAAGGAAAATCAATGGTGCAATGTAACCTAGAACCTGATTTAAACCCCTAGCGACCTTTTGTGCCACTGACCGTTCCAGTGCGCCTATTGTCAACCCTTTTATGTTTGTGGTGTCATATCTTGTTTGTTTCTGTGCGTGTTTGTGGCTGACTGTGGTTCTTGAATGCTACATGTTTATTTCTATATTCATGGCTTCTAACTGCATCACTTCTATATTCATGGCTTCTAACTGCATCACTTCTAGAAGTTAGAGTCATGACGTTTGAAGCAATGACATAAGAAGTAAGAAGTCAGAAGTTTCTCCACGCGGGCTTCCATAAATATTTAAGTAAATTTATATGGTATTGATGGTTCATAGCAAGAACAGAAGTTATTTACCCAAACTTTATTACCAACTCTATACTTTATCTTTTTGTTTGCTTAAAACAGAATATTCACAAAGCAAGATCAAGAAGTCGGAAAGTACACAGAGCGTTATCTCGGAGTCGGATAGTACACCGGATATCACGAAGTCGCCCAGTATGCTCAGTTTCACTAGTATGGCGCGGATTGCTAGCTCAGTGTCCATTGAAGGGCTCGAGACACAAGACTATAAGGTATATATACAGAATAACAACAAAATACTCAGAAGGCCCAAGATGACCTAGTATTTGATAATTCTGCTACTATCTTTCTGGTGATGATTAGCTGTTGTTGTTTTTTCAAGTACGCATGTTCTGGTTATATACTCGTATATATATTTATCTGTTTTGTTTGGTATAATTGGAACTAATTTAATATAGCTACAGGCTATGTATAGTTGTCACTTATTATAGGGTTTTATTACATTTCTGCGGGTGAAATATTGAGATTTCTCAGTTAAAGAATATTCATAATCGCTAAATATTAATAACTAACTCCGAACACAAAAATAACTAACTATGACGATGAGTTATGACGTCAATAAAGTGTTGCTGACGTCGATGTCATCCGTCGATAACGTTCAATAAAGCGAATAATTTAGATTAAAGTTATACATAAACTGACATAAATGTAATAAATAGATTATTTAACTGCTGGGTTCGATTATAGGGAAATCATTCACTCGATGGTAGTCGTGTTGTCTACAATCTCGTGAAGGATTTCCCTATAATCGATCCAAGCAGTTAAATAATCTCTATAACTTATTGAAAGTTGGAATCTTGCGACGATATATCGGTCGTGTAATGGTCGCACATTTTGTTTAAAAAGTCAAACATTCCAATACTGGTTAGTCCGTTTTTAATGCATTTCATTGTTATTAGTTTTGCTGACAACCGCATTGAAATGAAACCAAATGACATCAATGTTTTAAGGTTTATCGTCACATTTGCGAAGGGTAATGCACTATTTAATAGTCTCAAACATCTGAACGCCAACCAATCAGATAAGAGGATTTTTGCCAAATGCGTTAGAAGGTACATTCAGTCAGTGCATTTTACACATATTAACTCCCATCGGTTTGAAGTGTAACACGTCCATTGATTGTTGCATTGAATTGTGTGTGAATTAAAATTTAAATGCCATGTTGTCATTCATATCTAGACCCAAATTAAAAATGAATAACTTACATTCTCATCACAAATGACACATATGCTGCCAAAAAATCCACAGAAAATTGGGATCATGTATCTTCTAAGAAAGAACTTGTCTCATGAATGAATGCTCCCTTTAAAAACATAAACACTGAGATGCCATAATATTGTATTCATACACTCATTTCCATATAAGCAAAATAAATTAAAAACTCACAATTTTAACATGGCAATGCTTGAAAAATGTAACAAATAGATCAACAATGTGATATAAACCAAACATAGCACTTTAAATTAGTGAAAATGCCTTTTTTGACAAAAAGAAATGAGAATTATTTATTGACGCCATTATGCGACTACCCCAGGCCGACACGTAATGTGTTGCAATGGGTGTGCTACACCTTGATACCCCAGGCCGACCCGACACGTAATGTGTTGCAATGGGTGTGCTACACCTTGATACCCCAGGCCGACACTTAATGTGTTGCATTGGTGTGCTACACCTTGACAACGAAATAAATAACTGATAATCTGTGAAAATAAAGCTGTTAAATCACCAATGCTTTTAAAAATAAGATTTGATTAAAAAGCCGGAGATTCCGGATTTTATCCGGAGATTTGGCAGGATTGGGTTATGTGTTCGGTGTGTTACCCCTGTTAGAATATTATATACTGAAAGAAAAAAGAAACGCAGGGTGCGTATTTCCGCTGTATATTGTATGCTTAATATGCTACTGCTAATCGAATGGTACAGGGCGACATTAGACCTGTCCTTTTAGAAAGAAGGTTTAAACAGCACTGAACACACCAATGGTTACCCCTTTAAAGTTTCATTATCGTCAGAATGCGCATTTGGCTCAAGCAGGTGAGCAAACTTAGGCTTTAAATGTTGCAATCACTTAACATTAAATACAGTACTGAACTGGCTCAATTTTTCAAAGAGGAACTTCAGCATTTATGAATTTCTTGTTACAACGTGTACTGTGATTAAAACGTCTACAACATCACATTGTGTCCTTTCTCTAACTAACTGCACGTGTTTTTTTTACAATACATCTTGGGATTTCCTTGGAATATATATGGAATTAAGTGTGCAGTATATGCAATTTATAGAGGAAATACGCACCCTGCGTTTCTTTTTCCTTTCAGTATATTTATTTATTATTATTTATTATAACTGTCAAGAATAACTTAATGTTCGTTTCATATAATGTTTACCAATATAAAACGATTAAATTCACAAATATCTAATATAATAATTTTCAGCCAAACAGCGCTTTTATGAGGAAGATCCCAAAGGATTCCGAAGTATGCAATATCATGGTAGGAGAAGTCATTGACCTCAAAGAGCCCATCTTTGCATTTGTTAGGCTTAAAGAAGCCAGAATGCTAGAAGGCATCTCCGAAGTTCAACTTCCCACTAGGTAGTTACAGTATTACAAACCGTAAAAAAACGACGAAGAATGCATCTTTATTTATTTTTTTAAAAAGTAATTTCATAATTATATCAGGATTTCAGTGTATTTTTATTCAAAAGTATGCAATGTCCGTGCGTTTTTGTAAGATTTTGTTAAAATCTCCATGCAAAGCAGAAATATTTCCGTACACATATGTCAAATATTTTTCAATTTATGGCTGCGGTTAGATTGCAGTTTAAAGTGTCACGGACGATATTAAAGTTCGTATTGTGTTTTTGTTTGTTAAACTTAACCGAATTAGTGTTAATTAGCAAGCAAAGGTGTTCCGAACGTGCAGTGATAGTAAACAAGTAAGAATCTCTTTTTAATGAGAAAATGTTTCGGTTTTCTATTGCATTAATGTTTGCTCTTCATTGAATTTTAAATTTGTTTTGTTTTGTTTTTCTATTTCTTTAATGTTGGTTCTTTATTGAATTTCATTACGTTTTATTATATTCGTCTAACTACTTTTCAGGTTTGTTGCGTTTGTGTTCGCTCCTCAAGGAACGGTAAACGCCAAGGAAATAGGACGCTGCATAGCTACTATGATGACTGATGACGTAAGACAATGGCTCCTTGTCATTCACCTCGATCAATTATGTAATCATATCTCGAAGTATCTAGAAGGAATGCATTTTGGTTACGTCATACTAACATGTTCCCGCCAAAATCAATATTTTCATCAAAGTTGTTTTGCAATGCCATTTAGCCAATTGTTCTATTTATAGTTTATTTAAATACTTGTGAAAGCGCCATCATTTGTATTCTATGTATTTAAATACTTGTGAAAGCGCCATCATTTGTATTCTAATAACAAACATGTCACGTAAATCATTCACCAGCACGCACGGCTAACGGTCATTTTGTTTATATAGCAGCAGCGCACTATATTCGGTGTGTTGCCGCTTCCGGCTAATATAACACAATGTCTTGGTTTTGAACATAGTAATCCGTCGAAATACATACGAGGCATAATCCCAAAGAACGATGGGATTGGCTGACTATATGTACGATGGATTTTCGTTTAGGTGTACTGGAAGTAAATCAAATCCCATTGAGTCCGATGCAATATTTCCCAAGCTTTCTATTTAGCCATTTTTCAAAATGAAGTTGAAACTAAGATTCACTTACATGTTCTTAGTCATGAGACCTGCCTCTCTAGAAAACTGCTGAGAATAGTAGGGGTCATGTGGCATATAAGAAAATAAAATTTTGATCTTTGTTGACACCGTGAACAAACTGCATTCATTCGGCACCTCTTAAATGTGTTCTACTTTCACTTTCAAAACTTTCAAGTTGATAAATAAAATCATCATACAACCATGCAAATGGTTCTTAGCTATCACAAACAAGTCATTGAAGTCATTTCAGACAGAAAAACACTCAAAAATACTCAAAAATGCCTTTTATCACAAAAAAGTTAGGGTTTATATATTTGGGGACTCCTTTCGACTACATCAGGCATGAATACCACAGTGATTTACTTCCTGTATACATTTACAAGTGTGTGGAATCAAAACACATCACCTGAAATTAAGCAAGCGTACTTAAATCTACCGGAATGTAACCTTTGTAACCAAAAATGACGAGATATTGCTACGCTTTGCTGATTGTATTAAGGATTCTTTTTTCGTAGTATACACTACCCGAATTGTTTATTTACTTCATTGATATATGACACTTTATTATCACAACATAAATTAAGTCACATCAAACAAACACTATGTTAATTAAGGCCTCAGAGTGTATAACATTTTGTTGACCAGAACCTGACCCTTGGATCAAGCTCATCACGGTCCGAAGCGCTTTGAATTTTTCTAACAGCTGCGTGAAGTTGGCTCAACATACGACAATCGACTTACGACATACGACATTCGACATACGACATTCAAAAGCATCCTCAAAGTAAATGTCGTTTCACGCGACATACAACATTCAACAATCTACATACAACACTCGACATATGACATTCGACATAGACATTCGACATATGACATTCAAAAACATCCTTCAAAGTGAATGTCGTTTCACGCAACATACAACATTCGATATATGACATACGACATATGACATTCGACATACGACATTCAAAAACATCCTTCAAAGTCAATGTCATTTCACGCGACTTACAACATTCGACATACGACATTCAAAAGCATCCTCAAAGTAAATGTCGTTTCACGCGACATACAACATTCAACAATCTACATACAACACTCGACATATGACATTCGACATAGACATTCGACATATGACATTCAAAAACATCCTTCAAAGTGAATGTCGTTTCACGCAACATACAACATTCGATATATGACATACGACATATGACATTCGACATACGACATTCAAAAACATCCTTCAAAGTCAATGTCATTTCACGCGACTTACAACATTCGACATACGACATTCAAAAACATCCTTCAACGTGAATGTCGTTTCACGCGACATGCAACATCCGACATATGACATTCGACATATGACATTCGACAACAACTTTCGACACACGACATTCAAGATTCAACATTTTACATACAACATTCAATATCCAACATTTAACATTCGATATACAACATACAGCATTTGACATTCAAACCGAATGTCGTTTAAAGCGATACACTGACGTAACGTCAGCTACTGGTAATACTGCAAAAATGCATTCTAGCGGTGTTTTGGTAGTTGTCACGACGCTGCTTCATTTAGAAAGGTTTGATAATTATATATCACTGGAAAGAGGAGAGAATGGCAATTCTACTGGTGTGAAACAGACATAATGACTGAATCAAATCTAAGGCTATCGAATGTTGTTTGTGTCGCGTTAAATGACATTCACTTTCAATGTTGTTTGTTAAATGTTATATGTTGAATGTTTTATGTCGAATGTTGTATGTCGCGTGAAACGACATTCACTTTGGATGTTGTGTTTTGAATGTCGTATGTCGAATGTTGTATGTCGCCTGAAACAACATTAACTTTGAAGGAAGTTTTTGAATGTCGTATGTCAAATGTTGTATGTCGAATGTTGTATGTCGCGTGAAATAACATTCACCTTGATTGTTGTTTGTGAATGTCGTAGGTCGAATGTCGTATGTCGAATGTTGCATGTCGCGTGAAACCATATTCACCTTGAATGTTGTTTTTGAGATGTTGTACGTCGAGTGTCGTATGTCGATTGTCGTATGTCGCGTGAAACAACATTCACTTTAAGAATGTTTATGACTGTCGTATGTCGAATGTCGCGTGAAACGACATTCACTTTGAAGTACGTTTTTGAATGTCGTTAGTCGAATGTAGTATGTCGATTGTCGTATGTTGAGCAAACTTCACGCAGCTTTTTCTAATATGAAATGAATCACCAACTATCAGGTGTTCACACCTATCCGGTAAGGCTATATTCTTGGCTTTACATGAACGAAAATGTGCATAAGAATTAGATAGTCAGAACGTCACATCAGAAACATGTAAGATTTAATATTGTACATGCGTTTCGGGATGTCACGTGCTCATGTCATCTTTGTCATCAATTTCCATACAGGTGTTTCGGAAAGTGGCCTACAAGGGAAGATCCTTGAGCGATATCATTGTTGGTCTAGACGAGTTCGTAGAACAGGTTACGGTTTTGCCGCCGTCTGCATGGGACCGCACAATCAGGATCGAGCCTCCACAGAAAGTTCAATCACAGGTTTGCGCACGTGTTCTTATTCTTTATGTCAGTTCATAACAAATTCGGATCGAGCCTCCATAGAAACTGCAGTTTTAGGGTTAAACAAGTAAAAAGTATTTATTTTATTCAAATGACAAATAACATTGTTACAAAATATACCATATACAACAGATTTTCCCTGGCCTTTAAAATAGTATTATAAAAAGGAACCAACATTGTTTCGCTCTCTGCTGCAATTTCATTGTTTGTTGTTGGTGGTCTTCTGAATAATGTTGGTCATTACAGTGGTTTTTATTTAAACGGAAAGCATTTCGCTATTTTTTTCTCACAATATTCTCTTAATTCAGGAACATCGAACGTTGCCGCCCGAAAAACGTATCGTGTATGAAACTGACGAAGGCGGTCACGGTGATGATCCTGCACTGCAGATGTCCAAAATGTGAGTAAACATACTTTATAATAATATAAACAATATCTTGAATTTAGCTTATGTTATATAGGCAGCGTTAGCTTACGTTCTTATCAGTTTTGACTTTTGAACAAAATATCACGCAGCCTTATGTCAGCGTCGCAGCCATGAAGTTCCTTTTATGTCTCGATCAACCGGTAATGTATTAAGGTCTATGGAATCAGGGCTTTATATGACATATAAAGCCCTGATGGAATGTACGCACGCAACAGCCCTTGCACATACTGTGTTTCAATTCTTGTAGAGATGAACATTCCTGTCACATATTTTATTTTAAAGGGAATATAGCGACACAGCCAAACAATCTTTATAATTAAGGGATCTGAAAAACTTGGAAAAGGGTGAAAGTATTATCAAAATCGGATGATAAACAAAAGAAGATGTGATCGTTTGAAGGTTCTGTTGAAACAGATATTGAAGCCGCCATTTTTAGAGCTATGACATCACAGTTCTAAATGACCATATATGGAATATTGATAAATATGCAAATTTACTCGTTTATAGGGGAAAAAAATAAAGTAACTGTATGAAGAATATGTATAACTAATGGCAATACTGCTTTATATGCCCAGTTAAGGAATTTGTATTAATCTGCAGTGATTTTTTTTGCTTTAAATGATCCATATATGGTCATATGGAAATATGACGTCATAGTTTTTAAAATGGAGGTTCTCATATCCATTTTAGTACAACCTTCAAATGGTCATATAGGTTGTGTTTATCATCCGATTTTGGTAATTCTTTCATCTTTTTGCAAGTTTTTCAGAACTATCAATAAAATAGCTTGTTTGGCGCTTATGTCGCTACATTCCCTTTAATTTCTTGGTATTTCACCTTTAAAAACACACATTGCAGGTTTAAATATTATTTTTTCAGTCCATTTTCTGGTCTTGTTAACGATATTAAACGCAAGCTTCCCTGGTATTGGTCGGATTACAAGGATTGTCTCCACATACAGTGTTTCGCCGCGTTTGTCTACGTATTCTTGGGGACATTCACTCCTAATGTGACATTTGGCGGCCTGCTAGGTCAAGCCACTGACCAATATATGGTAAGCATTACGGACATGTTAAACGTTCGTTTTAATGGAAGCTCATGCTTTATTATTCTGTAAGTTCCATGCATACGAGGATAATGATCGCCACTTTATTGGCTATTTCTATACAAGCTGATGAAATAAAATGCGTCATTTTCGGTTATACTGTGAAAGCAACCTGAGAAGGAGATGAGCTGAAGGATTTCTCTTCAGACATTCCGCCGACGCCGACAGGACGCCAACCCACGCCGGGCAGAGGTCTGTAGCTTTTAAGCCAATGCATTACCACTGTGCTACCGAAGTTGCTACACAAGCTGGTGTAAAATAAGCAAGATCAGTGCATTGTCGTCATGCATTCCATGTGCACGCAAATAGTAGCGAGATGAGCGATGATTTTCAGATGGACTGACAAGTCAACATTTTATTTTATGTATTGAATATCATGTTAAGCGAATAGATTCACATGTCATTGTCATGTTTAACCAAAACAAGAGTTCCAAGAGGTCCATAAGGACGCTCTAGTGGCTAACCTGACTCTTATTACAAAATGTGCTATCCAGCTGGCTTGCGGAACGTCGGTGGTTCTACTCAAGTTCCCTCCCCCGCACGAAATTTGCCCGGAGTGGCACCTGGGGTCTTCCTCCACAAATGAAAGCTGGAAAAGTCGCCATATGACCTGAGCTGTACTACTATAAAATCCAATGCAATTCAATACAAAAGTATGTATTTTGTCAATCTGATACGAAATGTTAAATGAAGCATCGTCTGTAAAGCAGTATAAGAGAAGAAAATCATTATTTTGCATTTTTTCTTTTATGTGTTCCACATCAACTTTACTTTTTGCTGCTTCCATCACTGCTGTTTTACAAGTATAGTGCTTATATAACACTTTTACTGGTTTCGACTGCAGGGTGTTATGGAGTGTATATTTGCCGCCGCCGTCACTGGAATCTTGTTTGCTATGTTTGGTGGTCAACCGCTCAACATTCTTGGCAGCACTGGACCGATGTTGGTGCTGGAAGCTATCATTTATAGTCTATGCAAGTAAGTTAAAACTATTAAGAGACATACATGTACTCTTTACAAACTTCGGAATTTGTGTTATAAATATAAAAAAAAAAAATTGAAATGTTGATGATTTTGTCTGAATTGTTCGTATTTTCATGGAAAACCAGTCTCATTGAAATCAAATCTTATTTAAAGTTCTCCGGCCATGTTTTGTTTCCTGAACATACACAACAATAGATATTTACAATTCGCACATTGCAATATCTGTGAAAAGCGAGAATACGATTTTATTTCATGACGTAGAAAACTTTGAACAGGTAAATTAATCCACAGGCAAATGTATTTATCAATTATCTGGCAATAGTTGTGTAGCAGATTTGCCTCATTTCCCCCGTGCAGTCACGCAGTGGTAAAAGTAGTATCTACGTCATGCAAATAATACTTACTTTTACATACAACTTAGTAGCGGTTTTCAATATATATTTCTCTCCGAGACTATCAAGAAACGTTCATATGATGTTTAAGATTTAAATTTGTTAATTGATAATACTAAAAAAAAGGATGGCCATTCATCTTTAAGCTTGATATACTCTCCGCTTCTAGCGTGGTAAAGATTCTGTCAAACAAAACAACTTTGAGTAAAAAGAATCAAACTTTTCGGATATAAAGGCCACACATTCTGCCGTGTAAGTATTCTTTCTAATATTATGTCCACATCAATGTGTTAAATTACTGTCGTATTCTATAATGCTGACATTGGTCATGCCTAAAATATGCATTTGGTTAAACATTGCACTTGACTATATCCCTACTATTTTGGATCTTTTTTTTAAGATGGCGGACCAGTAGTTCTTAACTAGTGTCTGTATATAGTTTAATATGGTTTAACCATTTTCAGAGATAACGACTGGGATTTCATGCCCGCACGTTGTTGGATCGGCCTGTGGACAGCCGGATTCCTATTAATCATCGTCATCTTCAACTTGAGTGCCCTCGTCAAGTACATCACACGATTTACGGAGGAGAGCTTCGCCTCACTCATCGCCATCATCTTCATCGTCGAGGCGTTTAAAAAGCTGATGGAGATCGAAACTGATTCGCCGATTAACACTGAGCCAGAAAAGCACATTTCCACAAATTGCACGTGCATTGCACCAGTCTGTAATGGTGTTACGACAGTAGCGACAACACTGATAACAGGCGTCTCAACAGGTTAGAAAATAAACCTTTTAACGACAGAATTATATTGTAAAAATATAGGTGTGACGTCATTCTGTGTCGTTTCTGTACATTATAAAGCAACTTATACAGTCGCACACAGTGTTGCATGTCACCTGCTTGTTACAGCCAATATTATTTTATGTTCCATTATTTTGAGAAATATTACATAGTACATTTTAAAATAATTGGCAGTTTAATGTTTGACAAAAATGAATGGTAAGGCATTTGCTAAAAAGACACGACGCAAGCAATATAACAAAATTGAACTTTGAACAGATCGCCCAATCCATTGAGGATTTCAGTAAAAAATTGTGTCATGAGAACAAGCGGACCCAAACTCTCTTTCTACTTGGAAGAAATCAAATTTTAAAGTATTAACTTTTATAATGCTAACCGCTTTTTACTTCCTAAGAGACCTAAGTTTTCGTAGTTTAAAGTCGGGAATTCAAGAATTTCATAATAAATTTGTTGTAGTTCCTGCTGATAAAGCATCCAATAATGTAATTATTGTTTGACGCCTACATTATGCCAATGCTTTATCACTAGTACTCAGTAGCACTAATTCGTATATTCCAGTTCAATCTTCTGAGGATGATGTTGTTTCCACACATATCACTCAGTGCACTACGTTTACGTCTGGGGTAGACGAAAAGCGAAACAAACTTCCACCTATGTTCTGGATTTCCAAATTACATAACAAATCTGTATAAAGCTCGCTTTACTAGTATTTCGATTTTTAGTGCCTACACCACTACACACATTCCAAGCTTTTAACTTCTTTTCTTACGGCTGTTAAAGATAACTTTAAACACTAATGTGCTAAAACCTAAAAACTAAACTCCGGTATTAATTTAGTTCGGTCTGTTAACAATTCTTGATAACATTTGCAATAAACGTCAAGTTTCATCTATAAGTACTTATGACTTCTCTACACTAAATACAACCTTACCATATCACCTTATCATTGATTCTTATTTAAAAAAAAAACACTCCCTGGAGAAAAACATGTTTGGCCTTTAACAATATTAAAACTTTTTTTACTAACGGCAGTTGAGACGATTACACTATGTGGACTTGTCAAGAAGTTTGTGAAGCACTCATTGTCCTATTAGATAATATTTTCGTCAGGTATGGAACTACCGTTTATAAACAAATTGTTGGTATCCCTATGGGTACGAACTGTGTACCTCTTGTCGCAGATTTGTTATTGTATTGCTATGAAAGAGATTTCATGTTGAGTCTTTCTTTCGATACTCAGGCAGTTGTAATTAAAGCCTTTAATGACACCTCTCGGTATTTGGATGACATACTGAACATTGACAATCCTTTCTTTTCTACTATGGTTTACAATATCTATCCTAAAGAACTTCACCTCAACAAAGCTAACATTTCTAATACTGTCGCTTTTTTTCTTGATTTACATCTCTCTATTGCAACAGCGAAATAATCAGTAAAATCTAGGACAAGAGAGATAAATTTAATTTTGATATCGTTAATTATCTCCATTTAGATGGGGATGTTCCCCCGAGATACTTCTTATGGGGTCTATGTTTCTCAACGTATTCGTTTCTCTAGAGATTGTAGTCGTGTTGAGGACTTTAATACTCCGGCGTAATCCAGCATAAATCCTTTAGGACGGTGGCGTTAAATGTTTGTCTTTAATCTTGTCTTGTCGTACCTTTAACTGTTTATTTTCCTGTTGCTCTGGCTTCTGCGAAGTCATTAGTACTTACTGTGTGGCTTTCTAGGCTTTTGTTTTTTATATTATATATACATGGTCATGTATGTGTTTTACTTATATTGCTTATTAATGCTGTCATGTTTGTTAGAGAATTTGGCGGGGATATCTTTATTTCCACTGTCCCGTTTATTGGTATGACAACAGGGTAAGAGTGAGGTTTGGTGTACACTGTCACCTGATTTACCCCCTCCCCCTCCCCTCCCACCATTACCCCAACGGTCCCCTTTTTGGCCACTGACCGTCTCAAGGAGGTAGCTCTGTTGTCAACCCTTTTTTGTTTGTGATGTCTTATTTTCCCTTTTATTCATCTTTAAATTTGTTATTTGTTTCTGTTTGTGTTTGTGGTTGACTATCGTCCTTGATTTGCTACTTTTCGGTTCGATTTTTCTATCTACATTTATTGTATTTTGGTCCACATGGTATTAGTGTAGACTATATCCTGTTTCCTTACTTAATACAGTTGCACCGAACAGTGGCCATAATCTTACAACAATTTGTGCCAACATTTCGTCTCTCGGCAACATTACGTTAGACTGGTCTAGCTTTCTCGGAGATGAATGTAACAAATGGGGCGGTGAACCACTCGGTGACGGCTGTTTCCCACCACACTTCGAAGCCAATGTGTTCTTCCTGTCCGTACTTCTATTCCTGGGAACGTTCGGTCTGTCATTAGTACTGAAAGACTTCCGCTCCGCCACAATATTTCCCTCGACGATACGCTCACTCACCAGTGATTTCGCCGTGCTCATCTCCATCGTCGTGTTCGTGGTGGTTGATATCCTGATCGGAGTTCCAACCCCAAAGCTGATTGTGCCAGATGAGTTCAAGGTAATATTTTGCTTAATATTTGTTGTATTATGCCCCCGCCAACAAAGTTGGAGGAGGGGACCATGTGTATAGCGTTTATTAGTATTGTTTTCTCTATTATTAATAATGTAGGAATTGTTCTTATAAGCACAAGAATTGGTTAACCCTAGTGGAATAAAGTATGTAACGCTGAACAATTGTTTATATAAAATGTAATGGTGTTTATCAGAAAATTGTTTATAGAATTGATTTTAAAAATGCAGATATATTTTAATTTAATATTCAAAGCATGGACCTACATACATTATTTTATATCCATGTGCAAAGGAAAAAAAGATTGTATTGGTTTAAGATGCAAAACGATTTGTTATCTGATATCGATAGTAATTCTTGTATTGTTTGGAAGTCTACTGGAATTATAGGTGTTGCCTTTCAAAAAAATCATCCAATAGAAGTAACAGATGATAATGGAAATATTGTCTATATCATTAAAGTGGAAAAAAAAAACAGTTTTTCTACTTTGTATAAGTCTTCAGCTAATCAACGTGCTCCGATTAGTTTCGATAATAAAAATGTAACAAATAATAAATCTATTCCAGAATTTGAAAATGAAATTACTATAGCTGATTACCAATTTTTAATTCCAAAATGGATAAACCAAGCGGTATCGATGAAATACCAGTTGAAATATTTCGTAATAATACATCTGTTTCCATGATACATGTTCTTTTCAATGTTTATTATACTACTGGTATTATTTTTATGAATGGTCAGTCATCTTGATCCTACGTCGTACAGAGACTTACACTTGCTCAACCTATGTATAAACTGTATTGTCATATGTTAAATCAAAGATTTTCTATCTGGACAGAAGCAAACAATATAATAATAGATTAAAAAAATGGGTTTAGAAAAAGGAAAAGTACTACTGATCACCTATCATCATTAACCAATGTTATTATTTGTTTGTTTATTTGTTTATTTGTTTGTATGGTTTTTTACGTCATTTTTAACACATGTAAGGTTATATATGACGGTCGATTTTTTGTGGTGGAGGCAGACCATCCACTTTTCCTGGGTAGAACCAGTACTGTACACCTCCCGCCATCCGTAAGTATCGACACTTCCTCACTTACAAGTCGAGCTCCCAGTGGGATTCGAACTCGCAGGTGTGAGAGACGAAGGTTTACAACGCAACGTCGTTAACAATTCTGCCACGGAGAATATGAGACTGTAAAAAGAAATATGTTGTGGAATAAACTTTTTAACTTAGGGATAAATGGTAAACTTTTGAAAGAAATTATCTTTTTATATGCATCTGTTTCATCTGTATACGTATAAATGGTTTAAAGACAGAATGGTTTATTGTTACTACAGGACTGAGACAAGGTTGTTGTTTATACCCATTGCTCATTAATTGCTTTACTAACGATTTAGAATTAAAATTGAAAGCATTAGTTCAAGGAGTAGATATTGGTAATGGTGATAACGTATGTATTATTATGTATGTGTATACTATTGTGCTGCTGGTCGAAAATGAAACAGATGTATTGTTAAATACACTAGATGTTTGGTGTGATACCAATTTTATGTCAATCAATATAAACTAATGCTGTACATTTTAGACCAAGATCAAAACCACAGACGATTTTAATTTAAATATGGCGGTTCTGCTATATCTACATTCAGTTGCAAAAGAAAGTGGACACTGAGTTTTGATTAGATTTAATTATATAAAGTATTTTTAAAATTAAATTGACAAATTCCAAAATGAATATGCCAACGTTTTCATGATTCCATTGCCAATATCATGTTGTCATTAGTTTTTCAATAGGTCGAATCATTAAGGGACTGTCGCTTGATAAAGAGGATAGGGTGTAAAGTAAAATATTCAAAGTGTCCAGTTTCTTTTGCATCTGAGTATATCATAATAAATATGTATATTTAGGCCTTGTTTTAGATGAATGTCTCAGTTATTAGTAACAGTTTCCTTTGCTGCACAGTCAGCCAGTCGCACATAAGGATTTTTAATTTCAAAATGTAAAACATTTGGTGATATGCCTTATAAAGTTTATACTAAAATATTTGATTCGCTGTTTTGGTCTAGTGTAGCTTATGGTGCAGCAGTATGGGATACTCAAACTTACTCTTGTATTGAAGTCGTACAACATAGAGCAATGCGAGTATTTTTTGGTACAAAAGCATCAGCTGCCATGGCAGGAGACTTGGCATGGTAACGGTTTGTGTTAGACAAATAATTGCCGTATCAAATTACTGTGTATGATTGAGTCATTTGCCTAATATAAGTTTCAATAAACGAATATTCTTGTACTGTTTTAATAGCAAAGGTTCAATATGTAAAATCTGGTGTAAATAGAGTTTTGAATAATTTTTCAAAAAATGAGTTGATTAACGTTCCGAATGTAATTAACCCCATCGTTAAGCGTAAATTTCTAGATGATGTTTAAATAAGTTTGTAGTAAATTGGAATGTAATTCTTATGGTACTAGTAATATTGGTTGCAATAAAATACGTACTTATACGTTATTCAAAACATTAACGTACTGTAAACTAATACTACCAAGAAATCATAGATCAGCTTATTCTAGATTCCGTTGTGGAGTAGCTCCAATTAGACTAGAGATCGAAACATATGAAAGAAAGAGTTTGCCCATTTTGTAATGTTCATATATAGGATGAGTTACATGTTATGATAACTCTTCAGATGAACACAAATTAGTATATTCATTCACAACTGCAGACTTAATTCGTGTATGTGTCAAATCCTGCTACTTAATTCTTCAACGTCGATCTGGTTTTTTGTATAGTTAGTCATTTTATTTCTTAAATATGCCAAAAAAAGTTAATTTCTTATCTGTAAATAATGTCAGTTTGTTTTATCATATCATGATTATGTCCTATTTATTGCTAATGTAAATGATGCTAATCAGTTCCTTTTCTGAGCTGATCAAAAAAGATTAATGTTTTTCAAAAAAAATATCTAATTAATGCGCAATATTGCTTTGTTTATTTTGTCAAATCGTACAATACTCATTCTTAATGGGTTTTTTAATAGATCGATTAGCATCATTTGCATAGTCTTAATGTGTAATGTATGCTAATATATTTTGAGTTTGATGTATAAGCTACCTTTAAAATGTGCTGATAGTTCTGTAACTACAGTCTCTTATAATTCTAATTAGAATGGCACGGCTATCTTATAGTGTTTACGGTATACTATTTGTATTTATTGTACACCATAATGAGACCAAAAGAAAATACACATATTGTTGTAGTAGCAGTAGTTGTAGTAGTAGTAGTAGTAATAGTAGTAGTAGTAGTAGTAGTAGTAGTAGTAGTAATAATAGTAGTAGTAGTATTAGCAGCAGTAGTAGTAGTAGTAGTAATAGTAGTAGTAGCAGCAGCAGCAGCAACAACAACAGTTGTAACAGCTACTTGTAAGTAACAATTATGCCTTAAGGTTTTGTGGGTTTTTTCCTGGTATTATATCTTCTTTAAATCTTATATTTATTAATGAAAAACGTTTCGTAGGCAAACGAACAATTGTATTTGACGCTCCATCTTATGTCATTGTACAAGATGTTTTATGTTTCAGCCCACTCGTGATGACCGTGGTTGGTTTATAAACCCAGTCAGCGACAAGAATCCCTGGTGGCTGGCCATTGCCGCTGCCTTACCCGCCATTTTGGCCGTCATTCTGATTTTTCTTGATCAGCAAATCACTGCCGTCATTGTCAACAGGAAGGAAAATAAACTGAAGGTATTCATGGTTTCTGAGAGTTAACTTGGGGCGATGTGGTCCTCCGGGGTTTGGTTGAGATACTTGTATTGATGTTAGAGAAATTTCATTTGATGAACGCAAAGAATTACATCGTTTAATTCAGACTAACTAAGAGGTTGAAGCTATACCATGCTTTACGGCGAAGCTATAACCATGCTCTAAATATTACTTACTTAAGGCATGATATAGCTCCGCCCTCTCATTACTTAGAAAATGGTATAGCTCCGCCCTATTAGTTATTCTTAATTAAACGATTTACTGCGATGAAATCGTTTAATTAAGAATAACAAAGAGGGCAGAGCTATAAAACGTTAAATTCAGAACAACTAAGAGGGTGGATCTATACAGCTTTTAATTCAAAATTACTAAGAGGGCGGAGCTGTAAAGCGTTTAATTCAGATCAACTAAGAGGGTGGAGCTATACAGCTTTTAATTCAAAATAACTAAGAGGCGGAGCTGTAAAGCGTTTAATTCAGATCAGCTAAGCGGATGGAGCTATACAGCGTTTAATTCGGAATAACTAAGTTCTTAGTTCTTAGTTATTCTGAATTGAACGAGTTAATACAGAGATCTACAACCAATCTTCATTCAAATTAGAGTTATTGTCCTCTTGTAATTCTTGTCCGGAGCATAAGTCAAAAACTGCTAGCAAATGGAACTGCAAATCGAATACTGCTGGGTGATACAAGGCCATATAACAAGTTGAGGATACTATTCGGGGATCATCCATCGGTTCTACCGATTTTCTTGTTTAACATAATCGTTTTAGTTTAAAGGGAGACACGGCAATCTTTACTTTTGAAAAACTCACGGCGTCTCGTATTACCAACTGAGATGCGTTAGTTACTTTAGGACACTTTAATCACGACACTTTTATTTTATTGTTTAGTTATGATTATGTTGTAGAAGGGCGTCGGTTATCATTTGGACTTGCTGGTAGTCGCGATCACGGTTGCCATTCATTCTCTGTTAGGCCTGCCCTGGTACGTAGCTGCCACTGTATCCGCCATTGCCCACATCAACAGTCTGAAGAAGGAGTCTGAGTGTACGGCACCCGGTGAAAAACCAACTTTCCTCGGGTGCAGGTGAGTCATAGCAACAGACCTTTATTTGTTTTATGGTGTTTTACGTCATTTTCAACACATGTAAGGTTATATATGTTTTTTTGTGGTGGAGGCAGACCACCCACTTTTCCTGGGAGGAACCAGTACTGTACACCTCCCGCCATCATTCAACTGTAAATGGTATAACTAAGAAAATGAGCTATAGTTTTTTAAAACTGGTCAACTATTTCAGAATAGTTGTCATTTACAGTGAAAAATGTCAGCTGGTCTTTTTTTTCAAAAACTGCTTTTTTTCAGAAAGTTGCTATACAGTAAAAGTTATATCATTGGACTGGGAATAACTGAAGAAAATGAGTCGTAGATTATTGAAATCGGCTAAATACACTCAAGTGATAGAAAACGCAACACGGGAATTTCCGCTATATATTGTATGTACAATATGCTGCTTTTAATCGAATGGTACATGGCTACGTAAGACCTTTCCTTTTGGAAAAAATACTAAAACAACAAATAATACAGCAAATAGTATTCCTTCAATGTTTCATTATTCACAGAGTACGCGTTTGGCTCAATCATGTGAGCAAACTTAGGATGCAACATTTTGCAAACTATTTACGTTAAATACAGTACTGAACTAGCTCAATTTTTCAAAAAGCTACTTCAACATTTATGAAGTTCTTGTTACAAAGTGTAGTGTGATTAAAACGTCTACAACATCACAGTTGTGTCCTTTCTCTAGTTAACTGCAACTTTCTTTTTAATAAACATCTTGGGATTTCTTTGGAATATTATGTGCAATTAAGTGTGCAGTATATACAATATATAGCGGAAATTCCCGTGTTGCGTTTTCATATCACTTGAGTGTAGTTTAGAAGTTATGGGGAATTAAAAACAGCAATTTCATCATACTAAGCCAATGGCGTCGTCGTTTGTTTTCCTGCATAAAATAAAACTGTTATTCACTCCAAAATAACAAATATCCTCTATATATATGATATATATATTTGAAACATTACGTCACATGGGTTTTGTTTCATACTTATGTGTGAGTGCTCCTTCAATTATTTGGACCTGCTTGTCCCCTATTTATTGTAATATATGTAAACCCTTGTGTAGTTATATGTTTTCCTGTTCACTAAGGTCGAGCGGTCTCAATAGATCAGTGGATAATGCACTGGGTATATTGCCCTGCATGGGTTCATTCACTTGCGAAGGAATTTTTGATGGGACACCTCTTCCGTCATTCCATTTTATTTATCAAGGTCATAATCTGCGATTCAGGTCCAGTTGGCCCTCTTGCTCTTTTCGTTTGTATGCATTTTAAAATAATAACTTGCCGATAACGTATAGTATTTGTTTTAGTATTAACATATACGATTAATTTTGACATGTGCTAACAGAGAACAGAGAGTGACCGCCCTTGCTATCGGAATTCTTAGTGGAGCAGCCGTTTTCATTACTAACGTTCTGAAGGTGAGAGAAACATGTTTACATATATTTAACACTATTGTATTGTCTGACTCTAGCTATGATCTGGCTCTATGAAAATACAATATTTGAACCTATATATAAGAACTTTATCGTTATTTTCAAATAAAAACTTCAGTGAATACAGAGAAAATAAAATATGAAACCTATATGCATACATTTGAACTTTTATTTGTAATTGTAGAATGGCTACTCCCATCTCGTTGTTTAAATCGACCAAGTCGATGAGACCACATACTCTATCTATACTCTGTAAAAGAAGTTTTGGACCATGGCAGTGTTCGAACCCGTACAATGATCGCTGAACCATGACATTCGACCATAACCTTTATTATCTCAGTTGATAATTCACAATAAATCAACAATCAACAATAATTATCGCTTACAATGAAAGTTTGCGACAAAATAATAATCTTTTTATTGGTTACTCGAATGTGTCCGTAACTGTTACTTTTTATGGACTTTGCAACATCTTTTACAGACCCTTTGTGTGTTCGCGATTTTTTTAAAAATCAAATCTTGTTTGGAATATAATGTTTCTGGTAAACAATTAACCGGGTAGGGTAGACCTAAGATACTAAAAAAAATATACTTAAATTGTGTCCGCTAGTTTTATTTTTATATGACTTTATATACCATGGTCCAAAACTTTTTTTACCGAGTATATTACATACACTGCAACGAATATAGTCAACTAATAGGAGATAGTACATTAGAGTATTAGTAGGTTGTAACTGATATCAAAGGTAACATACAAATGTTAATTTCGAAACATTTGTTCAAATAAATTTTATCAATTATTATAGATTGCAGGTGTATTTTGTAAGTTAATGATAACGAAAGTGCATATTGGAATTTTTGAGTAACTTTATTAATTTATTTCAACTCAACTAAAATAATTATGCATATTTTGTTTCAGGTTATCCCTATGCCAGTACTGTACGGAGTTTTCCTGTTTATGGGATACTCCGCCCTTAGGGGCATTCAGGTAGGTTATCCCTATATCTGTATTTTACCCGCTCTGAAGGGTATTCAGGTAGGGGGTCCTTATGTCAATAGTGTACGGAGTTTTCCTGTTTATGGGATACTCCACCCTGAGGGGGCCCTGAGGGGCATTCAGGTAGGTTGTTCCTATATCGGTATTGTACCCGCCCTGACGGGAATTTAGTATAGGTTGTCCCTATATCGGTATTGTACTCGCCCTGAGAGGCATTCAGGAAGGTTGTCCCTATATCGGTATTGTACCCGCCCTGAGGGGCATTCGGGAAGGTTGTCCTTATATCTATTTATGAAAAAAAGAGAAATAAAATGAGAACTGTGTATGAGGAATTGCGTTATGCCTGATACCAGTAAAAGTTTCACTGGACATGCTTATTTGACCAAAATCCTGCCAGCGTTCACTCAAAACATCCTTGAAGTTCTCATATATACTGAACAAAAAAAGAAACTTCCCACTTTTTTCCTGGTATTTCCATAGGCCAATTTTTGAGGGCCTATAAAAGCTTCAACAGCGTTTTAATAAAACAATGTTTGATGTTTGTAAGCACACTTATGTGAGTACTAAATATCCTATTAAACAGTTTCAAATTTGCCAAGTACGAATGATATGGACAATTAAAAGGGAGGTAATTTGATGAATATTGATAATCAAAAGCTGCCATCTACACAAACTATGTTTTTTTTTTATTTTTTGGTAAGGAATATATAGAGAATATTGTCTCGGACACATTTCGGTAATTTTCGTAGATTTAATTTGTTGTTGTTTTTTTGGCCAAAATGCATGTTTTAAGGAAAAGGGGACTAACTCCCTTGTGTACTGAACTTTTCAAAAACATCTTTGTTTGGACTATTGTTGGCGGTCTATCTAATTATTCTTCAAAATCAGTATGTTTTTCCTGTTTTGCTGTCTAGACAATCAGCATCAACATCAGCGGACGTTTCTTTTTTTGTTTCAATATATATAACCTGAGTTGATGATTGTTTAATCTATCCAAAGTTGGAAGACCGCCTGTTTTTAGTCCAGCAACCCGTCTTGTTCAGTATATGTAAAGAAATATAAAAAGATCGAACAGGGAAAGTAGCATTCAAGGAGGACAGTCAACCACAAAACACAGAAACAAACATGCAAACAGACAAACAAGAAGGCAAACGTAATAATAAAAGTAAACGACATCACAAACACAAAAGGGTTGACAATAGGGCTACCGCCTTGGAACGGTCAGTGGCAAAGCAGGCCACTGGGGGGTTTAGACCGGTTCTGGGGTGCACCAAACCTCAAACTTACCCTACTGTCATCCCATTAAAACAGGACAGTGTAAATAAAGAAATCCCCGCCATGATCTAATCTCTAACCAACAAGGCAGCATCAGTAGGCAATATAAGTAAAACACAAATATGCTCGTGTAAATATAATACAAAAAAAAAATAGCACAGAAAGCCACAATGAAGGTACTCAATGACTTGGCAGAAGCCAGAGCAATAAGAGAATAAACCATTAAGGGCACGACAAGAAAGATCTTAGACAAACATCAAACGCCACCGTCCCAATGGGCTTTAGTTAGGCGTCATCATAGGGTCCACAGCCTGTCCGGTCATCGTACAATTAAAGAGGAAAGCATAGCGGCCAACTGTAAAAGGGTCCACCACCAAGCATGCAGTACGTTGCAAAATGATAGGGTCATAACCTCTTTTGATAAACTTTTTAACAAGTTTAACAAAGATAGTATGAAAGTGATCATGACGTAACCCGAGTTCATGTTTGTTTAATCTATTCCACAGTTCGTAGACCGCATGTTTGTTTAATCTATTCCACAGTTGGTAGACCGCCTGTTTGTTTAATCTATTCCACAGTTGGTAGACCGCCTGTTTGTTTAAACTATTCCACAGTGGGTAGACCGCCTGTTTGTTTAATCTATTCCACAGTTGGTAGACCGCCTGTTTGTTTAATCTATTCCACAGTGGGTAGACCGCCTGTTTGTTTAATCTATTCCACAGGTAGACCGCCTTTTTTAAGTCCTGCAACCCGTCTTGTTCAGTATACATGTTTGTTTAATCTATTCCACAGTTGGTAGACCGCCTGTATCTAGTCCTGCAACCCGTTAAGTACCAGCCAGACCTTTTATACCTCCGCCACGTGCAGCTGTATCGCGTGCACATTTTCACCGTGATTCAGGTACTCTGTCTTGGAGTCCTGTGGGCCGTCAAATCTGTCAAACTTATCTCCATTGGATTCCCCATAATGGTAAGTTATGTTACAGTAAGTTTAGCAAGTACTTAATAAAAACATATGATTAAATCTTAATTAACCAAAAACAGGGCAACTTTCTTTCTTATAATTATAATATTATATTAATTATAATATTATTTTAATTAATTATAATATTATATTAATTATAATATTATATTAATTATAATATTATATTAATGAGAAGTCAGTTTCTTTTGAATGATACTTTCAAATTATATGAAGCGCTTGTTAAGGGGCAATAGAGTCTTTATTTTTGGTTCGATTTACACAAAACTTTGTGAGAGGGTGTGTTGGTTATGTTCGAAATGGGCCAGATAGGTTAATTTTCTAATTGATTAGTTAAATCAAAGCTTGTGAAGGTGAGAAGTCCAAATTTTGCCAGATTTTCACCAAACTTTATTCAGATGTTTATCGATGACGTCTAGGTTCCTTTGATAAGTGGGTCATACATGTATAATATCATTTTGACTTATAACTGGGCATATATTTAAATAAAAAGATAAAACCATAGATTTAAATATACAACAAAATAATCATTACTAATTTCCAAAAACAATATTCGTTGAAATAAACTAATTATTAGTATTGTTTGTAACTACACAAGTTATAGAGACCAAATAACAGAATGCCGTGAGTTAAAAAAAATCGAGATTGCCTTTGTCCGTTTAAAGTTCTGTTACCTTCATTATGTTCAATTTTACATCAAAGGTTCTCGCAACTGGGATTGTTCGGAAGCTCATGGAGTATTTCTTCACACAGTATGAACTGAAATACCTGGATGATCTACTTCCGGGAAAACACGCAGAGAAACCGAATGACACCGAAATGGCCATCGGAAAGGTATATTTAGTCTATTTGTACGCGTAATAATTTTTCCGGAACATTTAACAAAATGAGTGTTAGCGATATGATTGGATGTAGGTGAAATTTCAACTCTTATTTGTCTGAAAATGATGTGCACACATCTTTGAACACGTCTCTTCAAGTCGCCATGACTGTGACAATCGTGAAAACTCGGCCAATCCCGTCATTCTTCGGGATCCGCCTCCGCTTCGGTTAGTATACGAGATGTTGCGAATGGATTCCGTGTCATACACATGTATTACGCTAAATCATTGCTAGTTTTGACGTTCCATTTCTGGCTCCGCCTTTATTGTCCATTGGTAAAGTTCCCACACGCATTTTTGTGGGACTTCATTTGCTTTTAGTATAGGTGTAAATACGTATTGTTCTTTAATTCGCCCAAACCCTCGGTGGATAATATCAGCTAGACAATGTATTAGTTTCATTCACAAATCCAGTACAACATATGAAACCTCACTATATTATATATGGGATTGTTCGATTTTCAGATCAACGTTGCCTATGATGACGACAGTGAGTGTAAGCCCAACAGCAAAGAACAAACAAACGGATTGGATGAAAATAAAACAGTGTTCTTTCTAGGCAGAGATAGTGAGAAACGAAAAAACGTACATCTTTATAACGACGGCTCAAAAGCGTCAACCCATTTTTGAAACCTAATTTGTTGAAAACATAACTGTATTCCATTTTATACACATGCTTTAAAAGCAGCCAAACATGATACTTTACTCTATATCCTGTAAAGTCCACGGTGCTAACATTCGCAAATTATGCATATCTTACGAGTTTATATTTTACATTTTATTTTATGAGTTTATGATTTGTTCTATAAATATTTATTCAAGAAATATACTTGCATAACATATCATATAATTTGAAAAAATGTTTTGTGATAACTTATACAAGACCTCATAAAGTTTAGATATAAAAGAAATAACATTTTCTTTTATGAGTCGATAATTCAAAATATTTTATCAAGAAATGTAATGCACACTATCATAGTTATCGGAAACAAGCTGTTTTGTGAAACATTCCATTAAATCATCTCCGAGTTAACATTTTACTTTTTTTTTTTTACATTTTCTATTTAATAATCTGCACACATGAGGCCTGAATGATCTTATCCTCCCCTGATGCGACGGTGAAACTTTATAACAATAAATAGGTAGTTGGAAATGAAAATTTAAAAAAATGATATAATATTATTTTTATTTAGAGTTTATTTTTTATTTAAGCTAAATATGGCCCATGAACATGTTTAAATAATATACATATCTATACATACATTTCACTGGTGAGATGAGCAAGAGCATAATGTATTTATATAGCAAGTTATTGTATGTAACAAACTACATGAATATAAGTAATTCTCTCTTTCCATTACATGCAATAACTCATTTATTTACTTAGTTCTCTTATCCATTCAGCCTTACATTCGTATATCATGTATAATTCACGGCATGTTTTAATGAGTAAACAATAACATTCATATGCAGTATGATTTAGCAGGTTTAAATAAATAAGTAACCTATAATATATATAATTAAAATATTCGTGTTATTACGGAAAGATAAGGTCATTCAGAAAGCCGAAATTGATCGGTTATCCTCGCCTCGGTTGATATTATTTTCCTCAGGTTGACAATATCCACTGTCACCCTCACTGGGATGCAATATTTATTTTATTATACCGAACAAATGTTTTGATTAAAATTTAAATACACGAGGGGGAAAAATCGCAATAACTTTTTTATTTTTTTATTTTTTTTTAATTTATATGTTTATACCAGTTTTGATTCAAAGTAAAAATCTGCTCGCCACATTTTTTTATTGTCGTTTGATAGACCAAGCGTCTTACGATTGACATAACTTCAGTACTGTTATTCATTCGACCTTTGGAGATCGCCGAGTCCGATACTTATATTTAATTATCGGTGGTACTTTTTCATTTCTTTTTGTTTTCATACTTAATTTTCGATTCAGTGGTTCCACTACTCCGTCCGATTAAAGGCTCTGGGTATTGTTTAACCACTTATAGGATATGTTGTCTGCTTTTTAATTTAGTCTTTTAAATGTTACTTGTGATATGCAGGCTTCATAACCGCTGCTCCCAACTTTCTTTCCTATAAATCAATAATTTTTCATTATTTATAAATATTCCATATAATTATGGTCATTTAGAACTATTATGTCATAGCTCTCAAAATGGCGGCTCCATATCCGTTTCAACAGAACCTTCAAATGATCATATCTTCTTGGTTTATCATCCGATTTTGATAATTCTTCGACCTTTTTTTAAGGTTTTCGGAACTCTCATTAACTTGATAAAGATGTTTGACTGTGTCGCTACATTGCCTTTTAAATTAATTCTTCATAGCCTCTGTCCTATACGTTAAACGATAGATAGTTAATAACCGAGTGTTAGTCATTTACCACATATTGTAAATATGTTGTCAATGATTTTACCTAGAACATTCATTTTCATTCATATCATGATCATCGACATACTGTATGATGACAACTTGACTATTTTAAGCCTGTGATAGAAACATTTTGACTTTATTAAATGTCGTTTACAGTAAAGAAAACTAGAGGTCAATGACCATGAAGTGCTCTACAGTGATACATTTAATACAGTCATATAGTTCAATGTTTAAAAAAAAAAGAACAAGTTTAATATATCCTAGACAATTTAAGGTTACTAACAAATCCAAAGTATAGACATAACAGGAGCTGTCGGAGAACAGTGCGGTTCGACGGTTTGCCTTTTCAGAGAACAATAAGTTATGCATCTGATATACATTGATGTTACTACTTCGTTGTATATCGGAATGATGTATGTCAAGAAACAAAATGCTCATTTTTCTCCGTCCAACATTACAATCACACAATCTAGCTTTCTTTAAAAGAACATTTCAATAAAAAAGGGTGTTAGAACGTAATTATCTTGTACGAAATCCATGGTCGAGGATTTGACGACGTTGCCTAGTAAACCTTCTCGCCTCTCACAGCTGCGGGTTCGAATCCCGCTGGGAGCTCAACTTGTAAGTCAGAAAGTGTTACGGTCTTACGGATGGCGGAAAGTATACAGTACTGGTTCTTCCCAGGAAAATTGGGGAGGTCTGCCCCAACCACAAAATGACGATTGACGCGGACCGATTTACCCGATTTCTACTCTCGCTTTACTGCCTATCGTCACCTTAGCGGTAAAAAGTGCTATGAATACATGAACAAAGAAGGCACGTAGCACCTGTTACTTCTAAGGAGACGCTATGCCACTTTTACTTAAACAACTCAGAAAAAATACTAAGAAAATGTTGCTAATACATCACTCGGATGAATTAAAGTTAATAATAACAACGCATCAAAAGCGTGCATTTTGTTTCACAAATAAGGCAGGGAAACGTTGTTTTTTTCTAGACAGTATTTGACTCTACATCCCGGGGGCTTACAACTTATTATTCAACTGTGCCTTCTAGTTTGAGATAAACAGAAAGGGAACAAATATATTCCTTGGCAAGGGTCATTATCTTCAATTTATAAATAAGATTAAATCAATTTGCAGTCCTAAATATGTTCTTACATTTAGCCGCCAAGTCATTACGTGGTCCGAGTATTAACTTTAACACCCCATCCAACCCTTTCTCCAAGAAGCGAAAACGGGGTTGGCTAGGGTATGAACTATAACCTAAATTTCGGCTTAAAACTAGTTCGGCTTAAAACGTTTGTATATTGTAAAATTTAAACATTTAATAGGTAAGTCTAAACAGGCTATCGCAGTTTTTCAGTAACAATGTTTTTAAACATATCTTATTTTCGAAATATCCGTTATAACATCCTGCTTATATACGCTTTCCCATCGCTTAATGGAATTAAGGTTAGACCACGTTATGTGACATTACGAGGTTCGAGCTTCCCAACACGGTCAAGAACCATAGGGATATATTCGGCAGTAAGAGGACAGACGGTTCCCAGATTCATGCTTACTAATGTACATCCAATCTCTCCGTGGCGGAACTAAATGACCTTATATAACGAGCCATTAAACAATATTTCCCCCTCATATTAAAGAAACTAAACCACCAAATAATGGAAATTTTAAACTACAAAACCATTTATCGAACTCTATCCATGTCTTCATGTCATATAATAATGTATATGTATAGATTAAAGTATAGGTTTATTTATGTGTTCTTAAAATACCCGTGATTGAATATGTGTAAAATGAATTAAGAGTTGATAACTCTTGTTGGCCAAACTGGTTGAAGCCGTTCATATTGTGTTTATAGAGTTTGGATTCTCAAAATATGCAATTTATATATTGTTTATTCAACAAATACAGTCGACCATTTGGTCCATGAGTATACAAATACACAAACAATTTTCAATTGCTCAGGTCGATGGCAGTAAAAAACATTACACAATATCAAATTTTGTACAATATACTAACATTCTAAATCAGTTTTAGTTTCAATTAATTATGATATTTCTAAAAGTGTAAGTTTTACTATAAATAATTGTTTAAAAGAGAAACATTCATCAAATCCACGTGTCACAGACAGTAATATTGTTGTTAGAGTACCTCTTGGGAGAGTACTAGTATTTATTGATTGTAATATATGTCCGTAAGTAGCCAAATTCTTTACAGTAGTATGCTTTTCTGATGTCAACAGTTCTATATATATATACCTTGTCATTAGTATGTTTAGTAACGGTGTACATATGTTGTAAAAGTGGACTGTTGTTGGTGGGATAGCTGCTTTAAAGGGACACACGCCAATCTTGAAATTTTTATCACAAATTAAAATTAGCCTCTCGATTTATTTTTTTAATTCAGTGACATTTTGACTTTAAACCTGCTTGCATATCATTAAATAAAATTTTGAGTTTTCAATTTTCATCGTTATTTTACCAAATGTTGAAATATATTATTGTGTCAATCTTTTTTGCTTAAAACCTTTTTTATTGCAGTTTCAGTGATGTTTAGGCTGTAACTGTATTCTGGACATGTTATTGATAATATTTGAAAATGCAGCTCATCGTGTTTTTGACAGTTTTTGATATAAATGTAGACAGGGTTAACAATTACAAGGAGTAAAAATAACATTTACCTTTGACCCGGGATTAGTACAACTGAAGAAATAGTTCTTAGAAGATATTAAAAACCGCATTTTCTTGATGTAATAGCAGAGATGTTTATTTGCATGATAAAGTAAGTTTCTCAGAATTTTAACAAGGTTTGAGATTTTTAACAGGTTGTCACCATGCTCATTTTACTATGGTAGGGGTATGGAGATTCATTTACTCTATTATAACGTATTGTAATTAGTGACGAATTAATTCGTTTATATAATTGCATGAGAGAGAGAGGGAGTAAGTGCGTGTGTGCGTATGCGTGCGTAAGAGGTGTGTGAGAGTGTGTGCGCGTGTTGGGGTGCATGCGTGTGAGCCTGTCATGTGTTTAATTAAACTTTGTATATTACATTTTGATGACGAGATACTATATGTATAAGTCGAAATAAAATATCTGTTCTGTTCTGTTCTGGTGACGTAGTGATTTGTATTTATTGTATATGATTTGTGTATAGAGAAGTATTCCATATTTATTTATGAGGATACCTGGTAAAATGTTTGTTATTGTTGTTATTTGTATTTTTTTATTTTATTTTTTGGCGAAATTGTTGAATATTGTTAGTTGAACATTCAAACACTGCAGACCACGTGTGAATGTCCTCTAAATGTTAAACCAGTTTAACCTGTAAACGTAGGTTTTATTAAACGTTGTCTTACGTTTAACGTTACGGTTATGATGTCATTGAGGGATGTCAATTTAAGTAAAGATACATTTCCTTTTAGTAGACAAGATATCGAAAGGACGTTTGAATTCTTCCGATTGCCAGGGTAACCGCTATGGAACGCACATTATTTATGCAAGAGATTTGCGAAGTATGACCGAGATTAGCTAGAGATAAGTTTTGGCTCTGACTTGACTGAATGCGGTTATCCGATTGTTAAGGAAAATCAGAATATCCATTTGAAATTTTATATAAGAAATAATGTACTTATATTACTAATGTTTGTTGATTCCAACCGTATGATTTTGATACTGATTACATGTTGTTGTGTTGGTTTTTTGTGTGTGTTTTTCAATAAATAACTTACTATTGTCAATTAGTTATATATGCAATATTGGTTATCCAAGATACAAAGGAAAAATTAAAATATCAAAGCAGAATCCGATTGTTAAGGAAAATCAGAATATCCATTTGAAATTTTAT
This sequence comes from Cyrtodaria siliqua, assembly GCA_037043455.1. Taxonomy (NCBI): domain Eukaryota; kingdom Metazoa; phylum Mollusca; class Bivalvia; order Adapedonta; family Hiatellidae; genus Cyrtodaria; species Cyrtodaria siliqua. The sequence continues at coordinate 29,377 of JAWPHD010002024.1, read as the reverse complement.
ATAAGAAATAATGTACATATATTACGAATGTTTGTTGATTCCAACCGTATGATTTTGATACTGATTACATGATGGGTTTTTTTTTGTGTATTTTTCAATAAATAACTTACCATTGTCAATTAGTTATATATTCAAGATTGGTTATCCAAGATACAAAGGAAAAAATAAAATATCAAAGCAGAATTTCGACTTCTTCGTTCATTGTCTTTCCTACAGCAAAAAAAAAGCATGGTATTAAAAACTTCATAAAAATAGGAACCCCAAACACTATAAACAATATGAACTGGAATATATATATATATGGAATATATATATATATATATATATATATACATAGACACATATACGTTTCAGCATGTACCATTGTGTTTTATAGTGTCTACTATACTATGCTAGAAGGGTTACAAGTTTATTCAGCTGTCTTCGGAAGCTGATCATTATACGGTTTCTGTGTTTGTCTATGCTTAACGGACTGTGAATCATATAGTCGAATAAAAGCATGCATTGCAACTTCAATTTCTAGTGAACTGGTCTAAAAAACTTGAATGGTTTAAACACATATTTTGTAATGTTAAAAGGTTACCATTTCACTTGCTGAAATGACGTTTTCGTAAACCAGTCTACTTAAATGTAACATGTAGTCATTATTACTATATGTATATTAGCGACGAAACGTTCACTAGCTTCTGTAGCGCAGTTGATTGAGGCGTCGTGTTAGAGCAGGAAAAAGGAGGGTTCAAGCCTGCTGATTTCCTTTATTTTTTTATTTTCATTATTATGGTTTTCATTATTGCTAATGGTAAGGTAGCAACAGTTCCTTTACATTTTTCGTTTTGATAACGCAATCTTATAATTACACAAAGTAACAGTGAACAGTTTATATGTGTTGTAATGCAACAATTGTATTTCTAGGCTGATGTGTACTTCTAGCACGTCGTGTTACAGGGGTGAATTGTAATCAATATGTAAGGCATGTCAAGATATTTGAACAGAAAGAAGCGAGGCCACATACATTGATTTAAAATGCTTGGTAGGAAGATCTGATGGTAAAAATCGTGAAGAATGTAAGGAAAACGGTCGTGGCGTGTTTATCTCTCCGTGACAACATTTATTTTTTAAAATATTGTTTTAACTCCCGTGACTTGATCTATTATTATGTTAAATGTTTGTCCCCGGGCAGCTATTTTAGGCTTGCGTAAAAGCTTGCTTATATGTGTTAGTGTAACTTTAATCGATATGCGACACTTTAATACAGTATAACATTACATGATCGTTTCGCTAACTAGGCAGAACACAGCAGTATCGCATTGTAAACAACTGCTATAAATGCTTTATGTTAAAACTATGTCGTGTCACAAATGTAATAACGACTTGTTTCACTTGCAATTGATAATGAACACAACACAATAATGCAACAATGAACACAACACAATAATGCAACAATGAACACAACACAATAATGCAACAATAACGTTTGTACAAAACCTACTTAACGTTTAAATGAAGAACAAACTCTAGTGTAGAATCTACGAATAATAATGAAACAATAGTTTGTAGAACATGTATGAAAATAGAACATATGTCTTGCATAAGGCTTATCATGTTAGCAACGGTAACCATTGTTAATTTATATTATCCCCCCCCCCCCCCCCCACCCCTCACCCCACCTCACCACCGATATGTAACATGTGGCGATATGTAACATAACCTTGAATATGTGTCAGCTATTAAAGAACAGTACTATACGTTTAGCTGTACACATATTAATAGTATAAGATACAAGAATAGTCATATATAATATGAGTTAATGGCTGGGGAATTTCTCAGAGCACATACCTAGTTATTAATATGACTGTGCTAGGTACAGAGTAGAACCTCCGTTATCCCGTAAGTAAATGGCAAACTAATATGTGACTATATGTGTCAACCAAATGATGACATTATAATGTTTACTCCGTTATAAAGAGGAGTATGAAAAGGGGTAAAAGATATGTTTCCCCTCATGTAATGCCAGTTATTGAAAAAAAACAAAAAACGATCATCTGAACATAGCGAACGTTTCCATTTTCGTTCGTAATTGTTTTAGCAAGCTAATTACGGACATTTCCGGATCGTTTTATCGTTTCTTATCGGAAATCTTCCCAATAGTTTTGCTCATGTATGAGCCAAGCCAATCAAGGGAAATGTGAATGTAATAAAAGGCAGGACAGACTTGATAAATTATGCTAAATTATAGAAAAGGAATATAACACAACAAATTGTGTTAAATTCATTATAATATTGTGTAACCATAACAATTGTATACATTTGAGAATAAAATATTATTTGAACTAATATAACACATTTTTCTTTACCGACTACTCATACAATAGCGATGTTTTGCATACATTTCAGTAATGCTGAATATTTAAAGCGTCAAGAGACTGGAGGCGATATAAATTAAAATACAAATGAAAACCGTCCTAGTATGCTTCGGTTTCATATGAAATGCGAAATGCATTAAATCAATCCCCACGCTAACCTTTGGTTATGTTTATGTTTATTGTTTATGAACATGTTGGACGACTCAGTTTGTTTGTGTTGCTAAATCATACATATTAGTTTAAAAGTGGATTAAATTGCTAACCATTGTACATATGATTCAAATAAAGTCTACTTCGATCTGCCTTAAAGGGACACTGTCCGTAAGTAAGCAGATATGGAGCATAACCAAATAACTGTCTGACTTTTATTCAGTGAAATATATACATGAAAACATGAGCATAGACACTAAGAAGTCTGTAGTAATACATTCGTGAGTTTGAAAAAAAAAAGGTTAAATTATTATTTGTAAATAAAGTGGGACCCACCGTATTTACCCCACCGTATTTACCTTTTCTGCGATCACGTGACTTCCATTAGCGCATTAGGTTTTGACCATAGTATTTAGGGCGTAATATGCATAGCCCGCTTAGCTCAGTTGGGAGCTAGGTCGACCACTTTGCATTCACTGTTATTACCGCGAGTGTAATTTTAGTTTGGGCTGCGAGTTCAAACGCCCGAAATGGTGTTTTTTTTGTACCGCGATTGAATTCCGTCAAACAATCCTGCTTTAATTAGTAAATATTCAGTAATGTTTGGTGTGTAATGTGTGCGAACATAATTAGTGTGTGTTTTATAAGCTAAAGGTTACGGACATTGTCCCTTTAAAGCATCATAGACATTAATATTAATGAATATGCCTATTCGAAAGCTGGCTGCGTCGTCTAGAATAGTTCATTACCAATAATTCAACCGCACGGAACATGGGTCTAGTTTAGTACATGTGTACAGTGAATATGAAACTGAAACATATTATGGTGGTATGACATATTATGGTGGTATGACATATTAATGGTGGTATGACAATAATTAGTTTAATCCATACTGAATAGGCGCTGTCGGCTGTCATTGTGATAGTAAGGATACATGGCTTAACGTTCGAGTTGTATTGTTTTGTATTTTATAGGATTGTATGCTGTTTACGTCATTTTCAACACATGTAAGGTTATATATGACTGTCGATTTGTTTTGGTGGAGACAGACCACCCATTTTTCCTGGGTAGAACCAGTACTGTACACCTCCCGTCATCCGTGAGAATCGACACTTCATCACTTCCTCACTTACAAGTCGAGCTCCCAGATCGTATTAAATGACATAATCCTAAAAAAAAATACTAACATATGCTCTAAAACATTACGCTACACACCCTCAACTGGGCCATAGCGGTCCCTTCTCTACCTTATACACGTAGGGAATAGACTGTGATGTGGAGCGCTGTGGTCTAGTGGTAGAGCGTTGGACCCATGATCCAAAAGTCGTGGGTTCGATTCCCGTCATTGGCCCTGCATTTATCTGCATTGCTTAGTACTGGTTCTACCCAGGAAGATCGAGAGTGATTCAAATAAGTTCATAGAGCTTTCGTTACAATCGATGTAAAATGAATAAGTTTAAACTTAATAGACTGAAAAACACATGTGCAGTTGTTTCCTGACCGATATCATATTCGTGCTTTAAAGTAGGTTTGGTACAAGTTGGTATAAACGTCCAACAGAAAATGTAGAATTCAAGGACCATAGTCAACCGAAAGCGCGAATAGAAACAAACAATAATGTTGTTTAAAAGATGAATAAAAGGCAAGATATGACATCACAAACATACAAGTGTTGACAATAGGACTACTGCCTTCAGTGGCACACAAGGCTGTTGGGGTTTAAACAATGTTGTAGCGTGCACCTTCCACTTAATCTTGCATTTTTGTGTTGTGTTCATTAACAACTGACAAACTACAACCTCATTTGCACGTGAAGGAAGTCGTTATTACATTTGTGTTTTATATTTTTTGACAAATGTGATTTTCATTTTCTTTTTTTACATTTGTGAACTTTTATTGTTACATTTGTCACTAAATGTATGTTTTACATATGTAACAAATCGTGTTACATTTTTGGCATAAATTTACTTAAAACATGAAGATACCTTTTAGCGTGTCCTTGGTTGATACCATCTGAGACATCATCAAATTTGTGATCACCATGATGATAGCAGTTACAACAATGGACACTGTGGAAAGTAAAACAGGTCTGGGGTTGATTTTCCTCATCTCTGCATCTAAAAACAGAAGAAAAACTGCATTTGCTTGATAATACGAACAACGATGTTTAATATATACTACTCAACAATTGCTGAGCAACAAACCTTTTTCGCCTCCTGTTTGAACCCATATTAAATGCAAAAATACAATAAGAATTTCTTTATTCAATTTTTGACAATAAAATAATGAATTTCAAATTAATTAATCATAAAACAAAATTAATTGTTGGGTTTTATGCTGTTGGCAAAACCAGTTACCGTAAAATATCGAATTGAAATATTGGTGCTTAGCAAACTTTAGTATAAACATATGTAAGGAGGTATAAAATTAAAATGATACTTGATAAATAAATCGATGTACAAACGTTAATACTTGATAAATACTTCAAGATTATCGTGTGTCCCCTTAAGGCTGATAAGACACTTTAAACTACTTGTCAAGGCCGTCAAAACGTGAGACCTGATTGTTTAAAGCTTGTAACTTGGGGTCCATCAAGTTTCCCAGGGTATTTTTATTCGTCCATCGTGGACGGTGAAAAGATTGATTTAAACAAGAGGCCCAAGTGAGCCTGTAGACGCTCTACTGGTATGATGTGATTCAAAAACATAAACATAGAGGCCAACCCAAGAAACCTGTTTCCTATAAATTCGACGACAACGAAAAACACACACTTGATAGAGGCCAACAACAGGAACATGTATATGATATTTAACTAGAATGGAATAAGTGGTAATATGTCGTTTGATAAATGTCCTTAAGTTTGACCTAAGTTTGGCCATGGTGACCATCATGGATGACTGGAGGCCCCAAAAACACAAATCTGAGGGGGACTAACCAAAAGATCATTGTGATTAAGTTTCATCAAAATCCTTCAAGCAGTTTCAGAGAAGATGTCATTTTTAACGTTTTCCTGTATTAATAACTCTATGTAAACTTTGGGTCGCTGTGGCGGCCATTTTGATTATTCGACGATAACGAAAAAAAAACTTGATAGCGGCTAACCCAAGGAACATGTTTATGATATTTCACAAGAATGGAATAAGTGGTTTAGGAGGAGATGTTGTTTGAAAATTCCTTAAATTTGACCTAGTTTTAGCCATGGTTGCCATCTTGAATGACTGGCGGCCATGAAAAACACAAATCGAAGGGGGGCCTCCTAACTAACATTGTGATAAAGTTTCATCAAAGTCCTTCAAGCGGTTTTGGAGGAGATGTCAATTTTATAAAATTGCTAACAGACAGACAGACAGACGGACGACGGGCGAAAAGCGATCCCATAAGCTCGCCTGGCCTTTGGCCAGTAGACAATACACAACAAAACGAGTGGCGAACACAGGGTTACCTACTTGCAACGGTCAGTTACGATTACTAGTTAAATAGCTTAACTAGATTGTATTTGTACAATAATCAATCTACAACAAACAAGACAACTTGTAAATTAATAAAAGAACAATAACAATAAATTCCGTATCCACAGAAATAACCAAACGGTACATTTAAGTGTTGTAAAGATATATAAATTACATAATTAGAAACACCTCAAGATGTATCCAGAAGTGTGCAGTCCAATCTAGGGTAAGACGACGCAAGTTCATGCACCTACCTTCCCTTCAGAGTTTCAGAAGGTGCAATAATAGTGTCTCGCGAATTTGTCCGGTCATCGCTCTCAAGAGAAATGTGAAGCGTTGTGACTGTCTGCAGAGGTCAAACTTCAGGGTTGTACCCTTTTTTGACGAATTTCCTGATGTTTGTAAATATAGTGGTCAGGAAACCAGTCAGATCCCTTTAATTTCCTAAGATCACATCTTCATAAAATAAAGGCTATGACATTTTTAGTCGTAGAATTGTTTTTGGTGGTGTACTTCTCAAACAGGCGGCGATAGAACTTTGAGAAAAAGATCTACTTAGTTTGTAACGAAAACCTTGCTTGTAATAACTAAGTAACAGCTATAGTATGATCTCTTGAAGCCTGATACGGCCATGTCGTGTTGTCGACTTTTCGACTTTCATATATCGCAAACCCGCCGTCGCGACAGCACGACAAATTGGTCATATAACTTGATAATTTTTAAAAACGGATTTTTATGGAAGCCGGTTGCGGCCATGTCGCTTTGTCATAGCGTTTAGTCTGTATATAATAATTTGAAACCGAGATATGAAGTTTTCTGAATGTTGTTATGTTCCAACATGTGACTTTATTCATAAAGCTTCTTAGCAAAATTTTATTATTTTTTAAACACCTTTCTTTTTCTATCGATTTAATACGTTTTCTTACTATTGTTAATAAGGTTATGGATAAATGAAACCTTCAGCTAAATAGTAATCTTAAAACAGATGGTTTATAAATCAGATTGTTTAGTATATAAAATATGTCTGGAAATACTGGGAATAGAAAAGCTATATCTACTCGTTTGCAGTACGGAACATTGCTCGGCCTTTTCCGTCAGTGACGGGAACGAAGAGTTCCGGTTCCACTTGTTTTGTTTGTATGACGTAACGTCGTCTTGGCGTTCTCGTGCAAACTGGTGTAAAAAGGCGTGAATCATTAGAAATATTATTGCAAGAGACAGTCTGGAAGTATATCCTATAAACCTACAAGTCCTAACGGGAAACATAGACAGTGCAGCAGATGCAACAAATATGGAGACTAGAATGGCATTCGGAGTATTTCTAAGAAATTCTGGAAGACTCATTGTCCATAATTAATTATTTATACTTGCTCAACATCAACACACAAAAGTGTCATTACAAAGTGAACGCAGTTGTTATTAAAGAAGCACATAGAGACCATAGCCAGTGTTATATTGGCAAATGAATATACAACAACAAGAAATATTAATAATAGGCAAAGTTTCTTTAGAAAATATTGCTAAAGAATACAAATATTCAGAGGATAGCTTACTAATCAGTAGAAGAAGTCAAGCTAACTGTAACTGGAATGAGATGCATAATGATAAATCTGCGCAGGAAGAAAATATTAGACAAGTGCTCAATGCCTTGGCAGATGATAGCGTAATCATGTTCAGTGACGGATCAGCTTTGGGAAACCCAGGCCCAACAGGGGCAGGAGTAGCGATTTTCATGGAGGGATTAAATTCAGAACCGGTGTGTATCAAGAAAGCTATATGCTCAAACGGTAACAATTATATCGGTGAAATAATGGGAATAGAATTAGGTCTGCAGTACTTGGTAGATTATCCACAAATGATGGACAAACAAATACATTTATTTGTAGATTGTCAACCAGCTATTACTGCAGCATTTGGATCCCAGATACCAACCACACAAATAGAAGTCATTTTAAACATCAAAAAAATTACAGCATTGCTGGAAGACAAAGGAAATAGCATTTTTATTCATTGGATTCCTGGTCATAAAGACATTGAAGGTAATGAATTAGCAGACCATTTGGCTAAAGCGGCAGCTAAAGAAATGATTGACAAGAAAGAAGACTTTTATGAAGGAGTAGCAGATCGTAGATTCAGTTTAATGAAAAAAGGGTTAGATGAAAAGTGGCAACGTTCTTTTGAAAATGCACCTACATCAGGAAAACTTCAACAGATTATTCCAAAAGTAAATATAAAGAAAAGGAACATAGTTGGCGAAGAAATAGAGATTATTTAACTGCTGGGATCGATTATAGGGAAAGCCTTCACGAGTGGTAGACGTGTGGTTCTTTTTACGAACGAGCGCACGAGAGTGAGTGAAAAAACAAAGCACGAGTTCTTATATCGGGGCCATTTCTATACCTCGGGAGATATTTCCCGTATCTCAAAAACACTGGTTATTAAACTCTATATGTCTGGTACAGCGTTAACCGCTTCTCATCCTTTCATTTCCTGCTAATTTGTATTGAATACTTACATGTACCGTTTACACAAGAACACTGCTATGGCGGCTATTATTCCAACCCCGCCGACCAAACCGACCACCAATCCAGCAATAGCTTCAGGCTGCATACTGCCATCGTCGCCATCTGGTGGCACGGTACTAGATTGTTCAGACTGACCTGATTTAGACGTGGTTGCTGGTGTCAATGTCGACGTAGAGGTAGTGGTTATTGTTACAAGTAATAATAATAATTTATATTGTTAGAGGGGTTGTCAATAACTGCCAACAAAAAGTTGTCATAGTGGAATTATCGACACTTTCAGAATGATCAAAACACCGGAAAAGAGAATAGCTCTACTTATTTAAGTTAACAATATTTCCTGTTTTTCGTCTACTACTGCACTTGACCAAACTATTTTCATTCTAACAGCCATAATGACTGTTTAGACGTCTGGGTCACAGGTGATGATAAATCCAATGCAAAGATATGTAATAAAATATTGTAACAATTGTAAATTATGTTGTGTGTATATGACCTGTTTTATAATAATGGCACTCTTGATTAGCAAAGCTGTGATTTCTCTCATCCATTATAGACCAAGAAGAAAACCTTTTTATGATCTGAATGTTTATGACTTGTATTGCATGCTTGCAGATAGATTGTGATACTATTGTATTGATGAATGATGAGGACTTGAAGGCAAATATTCCTGCTTATGGAGACACGATCTCCTTAATGGCTTTCGCTAGAAGTAAAATGAAGAACCATTCCATCTCTTATTCAGACTCTGGTAAATTACAATTGTTTTTTAAAATTGTTTTCAATTTTAAATATCATTAATAATGCAGGGGCATAACCGCGATTTCAATATTGGTGGGGACCATTGGTGGGACCCATAATATTGTTGGTGGGACCGGGCCCCACCAATATCTCAGGTGGTCTACAACTGTTGCGAATTACATTCATAAGCAACTAAGAGATTAAAGGGACAATGAATGTCCGTTACTTTTAGCTTATAAATACGCCTTTCCAGGTTTGAACTCGCTGCCCAAACTAAAATAATAATAGAAGCACGTTAGAGCAAGCTGCTTTACCGACTGAGCTAAACGGAGAGTTGATATTATGCAATGCATACTATGTACAAAAGCTAATACGCTAATAACAGTCACATGATCAGTGTAAAACGTAAATACGCTGGGACCGGTTTATTTACATTTTATACATACAACTTTTTTTCTTAAAACTCATGACTATATTACTAAAGACTTATTTGGGTCAATGCTCATGTTTTCATGCATACATTTTACGGAATAAAAATCAGACAGTTATTTGGTTATGCTCAATATCTGCCTACTTACGGACAGTGTCCCTTTAATCATGTTAGTACAAGAAGTAAAAACACAGACGAATACTTGTTGCGTAATGGGAAAATATTAGGTAAAGTTATTGATTGGTTCTGGTCCCACCAACCTTGAATTAATAATATTTATAGAGTTTGGTAAAATTATTGGTGGGGCCATTGGTGGGGCCGGCATCCCACCTCCCTTACGCCCCTGTGATGACGATGTTTTACAAGAGTAGTGATCGGCCAAGAATTTGAAACAGTGAGGACGATGTCTCATTGACTTTCAGAAGTAGGAGACATTTTTAAACAAACTGGACCTTATATACAATACAACCTTATACACCATACGGGTCTTGTAAAGTAATGAAGTTAATTGTGTATGGTATATAAGCCTAGCATTATAGTTCATATGCCTTTTATGTACCTACTTTGTTGTGATATTATATACATAAATCTTGAAACACAATCAAATAATTATGTCAAATGCTGTCCCTAGTAATTTTGGTGAGACAATTGTCTCTTGAAGGTCCACATTTAGGGTCAATGGGCACTATGTATGGAAGAATCTCTGCCTTGGTAGAACACTGAACAATCGAAGCGGTTTAAGTATTTGACTAAACTTGGTAGGTAAATAAATCACTGCAGAACATTTTATTATGACATTAATAATTTTTAGCTCGACTATTCGAAGAATAAGAGAGCTTATGTACTCGCCTCGGCGTCGCCGTTGGCGTCGCCGTCCCACATCAAGGTTTACGTGTAAGCTGTGTTTGCATGTCTTCACCCATATTTGTGTATGGACCCCCTCTCTCCCTACCGGCGCCTCCCCCCCCCCCCCCACCCCCAACCGCCACCAGCTCCATCCGGCCACGCCCATTTTTTTATATATTTTTTTTATTTATTTTGTTTACATATAGCTGATTTGTTTTTGGTCCATTCATAGACTTATAGCTAAATTGCCTGCCCACCTCCCCCGCACCCCACCCATCCCGCCTAACCCACCCCGCCTAACCCACTCGAAACCCGATGTTGTTGTTTTTTTACATATTTCTGTGTTGTTTTGGTATATTCATAGACTTATAGCTATGTTTCCCCTCTACGCCTCCCACCCCCACTCCCCCTCCGCCTAACCACTCGAAACCCGATATTTTAAAATTGTTTTTACATATATCTGTGTTGTTACGTCCATTTCTAGATTTATAACTATGTTGCCCACCTCCCACCACCCACTAACCCACTGGAAACCTGTTTTTGTTTTGTTTGTTTTTTACATATTACTGTTGCTTTTTTTTGGTCCATTCATAGATTTATCGCTATGTTGTCCCCCCTCCACCCTCACTCACAACCCACTCGAAACCCGATTTTTTTTTTACAAATTTCTGTGTTGTTTTGGTCCATAGGCATACAGCTGTGTTGCAACCCCCACCCCAAGCCCAACCCACTCGACACACGATTTTTATATTTTTTGGTATTTTTTACAATTTGGTCCATAGACATGTAGCTGTGTTCCACCCACCCCCACGCCCAACCCATTCGAAACCCCTTCACCCCCCCCCCCCCCCCCCCCACCCCATCAACAACCCAAAAACCCAACCCACTCGAAACCCCTTTTTGTTTTTACATATAAAATACATATATCAAACCCGTCAATGATGCGTCCCTCACTACCCTATCCTCCTCCCATCGAGGGGAATTGTTTTCAGTTGATCTTTCATTACTTGGGTATGATTTTTTTAAATTTGAATACAATAATTTGTATATAAAACAATAATATTTAAATTAAATTCAGATACACGGTTGAAATATCAATAGAAAAACACCTGCAATATCAATTGCTTGTTTCTCAACCCCTCTTTCCCTAAGTTGCCTTTCGACCACAAATTTCTTTAAAATGCAACAATTTTAGATTAAAACTGATAAAAAATAAAAAATAAAAATATTTCACACCCTGCCCCAAATTTAACTGTAATTTGTATGAGAGTCTTACAATAATTTCACATCAGCCTGAGTCGCCCACCAACCACACCCCACCCCACCCCACCCCACACCACACCAACACACACCACCGCACTCCACCTCACACCAACCCACCCCACCCCACCCCACATTGTTTTAGCCTTGTTTTCTAATGGCATATACTGGCTAAAGAAATATAAAAAGATCGGACAGGGAAAGTAGCATTCAAGGAAGACAGTCAACCACAAAACACAGAAACAAACATGGAAACAGACAAACAAGAAGGCAAAAGTAATAATAAAAGTAAAAGACATCACAAAAGGGTTGACAATAGGGCTACCACCTTGGAACAATCAGTGGCAAAGTAGGCTACTGGGGGTTTAAACCGGTTCTAGGGTGCACCAAACCTCACACTTACCCTACTGTCATCCCATTAAAACAGGACAGTGTAAATAAAGAAATCCCCGCCATGATCTAATCTCTAACCAACAAGGCAGCATCAATAAATTGATCAATAAATTGATCATTCTCTGGAAATTCGAATAGTCGAGCAACGCTGTTCTCTGACAGCTCTTGTAATCTTAATAATTTATTGCTCACATGAGCTAGTTTAACATTATATTGTGTACATGAAGGGGTTTGATCGGAACATAAGCCGATGGAACCTTTATCAAGCACCGGAAATGATTTAATACCGAAAAGGGTACGTTTTCACATTTCAAATGTACATGAATAGTAGAATATACCTGTAAATGAAGTGTGCAGTATGCTATGGTATAGATCGGATTGCTTTCTTTTCTACTTACAGGAAATAAATCAAGTGGAATCAGTTCTAGGCTGAAAGGCATGAAGAGGAAATTTCAGAAACTTGGTAATAAGAACGCATTGAAATTATCACGGCGGATTGAACTGGGTTGGCTGAATTTCGACAAAAGTAGTGGTACATACAAACAAATCCGTACGACATATGGGGGTGGAATGAGAAACTTAAATATTGAAAGGACAATCTCTGTACAAGATATCTATGGACTAGCGATGGCCACCTTCTTTCCAGATGGAACGTCCAAAATTGGATCGGTTTCGGATTTTTTTTTGGAAATCCGGGACTTCAAAGGCGACAAATTGGAGAAAACCAAGAGCATTGAAGAAATATATGAAGAAAGTAAACTAAAGATGCTTAGACTGTATCTGTATACCAAAAGAATTGAACACATAACAGCAACAGCCACAGCTCAATGTTCAGAATCGTCTGATGATGAATTGCCTTGCTTCAGCATCGTAACTTCTACTTACCATAGTAACATGACAACTGCTGATTCACCTGCTGCTACTATGACAACTGCTGATCCTTCTTCTGCTACTTCGGCAACTGCTGATCCTTCTTCTGCTACTTCGGCAACTGCTGATCCTTCTGCTGCTACCATAACAACTACTGATCCACTTGCTCCTACCATGACAACCGCTGATTCACCTGCTGCTACCATGACAACTGCTGATTCACCTGCTGGTTCATTGACAACCCCTGAATCACCTGCTGGTCATGCCGTAACCATAACAACTGCTGAAGCACATGCTTGTTCCTGGACAACAGCTGCTGGTGAGGATTCAGGAACTCCAGAGGTATTAAATGTCAAATAAATTCATTTAAAGGCGCATATAAGTAAGTTGAGGTAATGGTTGAGTTTTGGCCTCAACAGCAACAATATTCGACAAATGTTGCAAGTAGGTGTCTCTATAAGTCGCTATAAGTTCAAAAAGTGATATCTCAGTATTCTTGATTTGATGCTGTTTCAGTATTCTTGATTCTGTGATATATCAGTATTCTTGATTTGATGATATATCAGTATTCTTGATTCTTTGATATCTCAGTATGCTTGATTTGATGATATCTCGGTATTCTTGATTCTGTGATATCTCAGGATTCTTGATTTGATGATTTCTCAATATCTCTGATTTGCTACTATTCAGTATCCTTGATTTGATGATATCTCAGTATTCTTGATTTGATGCTTTTCTGATTTCTTGATTTGATGATATCTCAGTATTCTTGATGCTGTGATATCCCAGTATTCTTGATTATGTGATATCTCAGAATGCTTGATTTGATGCTGTTTTAGTATTCTTGATTCTGTGATGTCTCAGTATTCTTGACTTGATGCTGTTTGAGTATCTCTGGTGTGTTGCAAGTTCAGTATTCTTGATTCTGTGATATCTCAGTATTCTTGATTTGATGCTGTTCCAGTATTCTCGATTCTGTAATATCTCAGTATTCTTGATTTGATGATTTCTCTGTATTCTTGATTCTGTGATATATCAGTATTCTTGATTCTGTGATATCTCAGTATTCTTGATTCTGTGATTTCTCGGTATGCTTGATTCGATGCTGTTTCAGTATTCTTGATTCTGTGATATCTCAGTATTCTCGATTCGATGCTGTTTCAGTATTCTTGATTCTGTTATATCTCAGTATTTCTTGATTTGATGCTATTTCAGCATCCCTGATATTTTGATATCTCTGACTGGGTGATATTTCAACACTTAGCTCCACAAACATTACCAGAACCCCATTTGGAGTGCCATGATCGAGTGTGATATGTATAGTGATGACGAAGATGATTGCTTTGCTCCTTCTGATTTTGTTTAACTGCCGAGACTAGACCCGGAGTTGATGCCGTTTTGAATCGTTTTGAATCTCGTTCCGTCAGACTTTGCTCGACGGCAAAATATTTTTTTGATGGGTTTTTATGATTGAGTAGAATATATAGTGAGGGTATCAGTATAGTTTTTTTTCCAAAAAGTATGAAAAAACTGCTACAGTATGCAAGGGTTCCCCCTTCCACTCTTTTTTTCTTTTTAAACGTCTGTATTACAAATGAGAAAATCGGGTAGGGTCCCCCCTTCCACTATTTTTTTCAAAACGTCTGTATTACAAATGAGAAAATCGGGTAGGGTCCCCCCTTCCACTTTTTTTTTGTTCAAAAATGTCTCTTTTTTATCAGATTTTGATAGAGTCCCCCCCTTACATATTTTAGTGATTTTCATGTTTTCGCGACATTCCCCGCGAGGGAAAACTGTGCCGGAACCCTCACTATCTATACTACTGCCCTGTTTGACATTTGAAGGCGGAGACCAGCGTTTTTCTTGGAAAAACAATTTTTCATTTTAATTACATTAATTCAAGTTTTTAGTAAATTATTTTTTAAAATGTCAGTAATGTAATGCATTATTTCAGTTACTTTGAATTATGTCACAGTTTCCAGCAGAATCATTTGACCTATGCTTGAATCATGTCTTGTTACTGACACCTATTGATTATTGGGTATATGACATGTAGTATTTTCTGAAACCCAAGCCTCACTGATGTATCTGTGATAGGATGGAATATATGAGGACAGTCTTAAAACATATTGACTGACCCTCGTATATTACATCTAAAAGTCAAAATAGTACCGGTATTACCTTGTATTACCTAGCAAAATATCAAATTTCATATTGCAGGGTATGCTAATAATTATGGAATATAGCGTTACTCATGAACAATATGGAAAGCAGTTATATGTAGAAAGTATGAGAGTGTACCTTTGGAAACGGCCAAACACGACACATACGAAATATTGCAGTCTCGGTTTTATTGAGACTGTTCATGAGCGGTAGTGAAATATGCTAGCTACCGCTCACGCCCTCTAGCCCCGGGGTGAGCATAACTGAATATTCATAAAATCAATAGTACATAATTTTAACCATCCCGAAGATGGCATGCATATGACGGTGGACATAGAGATGTGTTCTCCCCATGTCCAGCGGCGTATGGTCCCAGGATCTAACAAAAGTATATGCCCCGAAGAGTGAAATAGACAAAATAGAATTTAGTTGGGAGCTGTGTATTAAAAAGCAGACAACCTATCCTATGAGTGGTTAAACAATACCCAGAGCCTTTTATCGGCCGGACTAGTGGAACCACCAACTCGAAAATAAGTAAGTGAAAATGTACTACCGATCACTAAATATAAGTATGGGGCTTAGCGATCTCTGAAGATCGAATGAATAACAGTACTGATTGCAAGCGCGGGGTTTCTTATACATGCATTTTAAATGTTTCAGCTTGAAGATGTTGACACATATGAAAAGAGAGATAAATTTCTTCTGGATCATGGGGACAGACTGATCGACCAAGGCTTCGGTAACCCGTACACCATGACCGTGGACAGTAAAGGGAAATGATTCACATGCTGAAGAAGCATTACCTTTATTACAGGTAAAAACTACTAAACTCCTGATTTTCTCTAAGTATGACCACTTCAAAAGGAAACTGTAGTTAAGCTGTTGAAGGCAGATGGTCCTTAAGTTGTAAATTATTTACCAAATTAGCACTGCACTGCTTTGTAACTTGAGCAGCTTTTAACCAGTCATCGCCAAACTAGGTTAAAGTGTTTATGTGCATATCTCAAGTCCTGTTACATGACTTTCCATTATACAATTTATTTCTTGACTCACTCTAAATATAATTTAAAACTCCCTGATTCATAATAATTTTGGAAAACATGCAGCTGATACCGGGCTCGAACCGGCGACCTCTTGGTTACAAGTCCAGTGCTCTACCGGCTCTACCGACGGAGCTAACCGGTCATCATGGTGCACACCATTCAAGCCAAGGTAATCACCACCACGTGAACAGTGTATATGCGGCAGATATTCAGTTTTTTTAATGAAATATTTCAATAGCCTGCGAATATAAATTATACACAATTTATTCCTTGACTCAGTCTAAATATAATCCGAATCTCTTTCAAATTCATAATAATTAAAATAAAACGGAGAGATTCCGATTATATTTAGCCTGAGTCAAGGAATAAATTGTGTGTAATTTATTTTCGCAGGCTAGTGAAATATTTCAGTTAATACAACTCGATATCTGCTGTAAAGACTTTCCATGTAACAAAATATAGTAACTATTACCATTGCCAAATTTCAGAATTTCATGTGAAATTGGTCAATTCATAGAAGGGATGAATAAAGTCAGCAACACCTGGGATTTCATCAAAAAACACGCAGACCTCTTCAAATCTGTGTTTTGTCACACTCTGAAACATCTTTCAGCACATGAGATAGCCACACTGTTTAAGATTAACTACAGTGAACAAGGATCTAATGCAAGGGTATTTGAGGATGTTACAGTATATGCGTGGGAACTGTTTGTACAGTCCATTGAAGGTAACATATTCAGGAGTAGCACAGGCTAAATATTTCGTTGAGTCATATTGTCTTGATAAACATACAATTTTGACAGACACTGGCCGAATTTCTTGAGCCTAATGAGGAAGAATTGTAGCGAAATATGGAAAATTGTAGCTAATGTCTCCATTGGCAATAGGGAGGGCTAGCCCTGGTTATTGTTTTGTTGAAGGGTAGCTTGAAACATTTTGTCATTCTATAAGTACTGTTTATTGCTCTAAGTAACTAGTTTGATATGCTTTAATAATTCATGTCAATTCCAGTATTAAGAATGAGAGCTTTTGTAGTCATCATGTTGCGGTGAGCATTGTGTAAACTGAACTCTCACCATACTTAATGGTCGGACATGAAAACGTGGATGACTATAGACGCGAACTTAATACATTTAATATGACTGTTAACCCTGGTGTTAAAAAGCTGTGCTATGCAAGCATATCATAGGAATCTCTAAATATGTAATTCTCTTTTTATATCCCCCACTTAACATAATAGATCCATAAAACTTCACAGGTATATAAGCATCTTATGTAGTTGTCCACTTAGGGTTTATTTGGTAGACTCGCTCAGTAAAATCAGAGTTATGGCACTTGATTTAGTAAAATTACCATTAAGTGTAATTAAAATCTTGTGGAGGGAACTTCTCCAAGAAACTGAGCTAGAGTCATGAAACTTTACAAAAATACTAAGTATCAGTTGAAGCTGGGATTGTGTAACCTTTGGTAACAATTACAGTTTTCATGATTAAGTATGTGGTAAAAACAAAATTTATGTTAGCTTGCAATCTTTGGCTTTTTATTACCGGATTAATTTGTTAACCTATTGTCATCTTTTTTTCAATATAAAAACTACGTTTTGCGTGCAAAATATATTTCATTTAGTTACTTTAATAATTTGTATTTTCAGAAGGACAAGTGCCCGTTACATTCTCCGAGTTGCTTGCCTTTACAACTGGAGCAGACCATATTCCGCCATGTGGCTTTTCAAAGCCAATTGACATTATGTTCTACAATCAAGAGTCTGACACACATTGTCGGCTACCATATGTGTCAACATGCATACTCCAGATGTGGCTGCCAAGGGCTCAAAATCCTGACTCTTTGTCTGGTTTGCTCATTAGATCAATTAAGGAGTCGGGTGGCTTTTTAAAAGTCTAGTAATTGACAGAGAAAGTTGGAATGGACAAATCATTTACTCCCTAGTGTGATACCGTGTTTTTGGTATGCACATTGTTTTTCCTAGTTGTATGTTGTAGTTCCTGTTGACCCCATATTCTGTTTTAAGATTTACATTTGAAATTTCTGAAAAAGTTTAATCACTGTTTAATCTGATTGTGTAGTTAGCAAAATATTATTAGTATTGACATAAAAGGCTTGCTGTAACTGTATGATTGTATGATGATATTTCGGAGGTCTTTTATCATAATGGAAGTTATGGATGTTTTCACTCATTATTGTTTTGAAGTCCTCGGCATTTATTTATGTTGAATGTGAATAATAAGGTATTCATCTTAAAGGGAAAGGTTTGGCTGAATACAAGTGACTTTATAATGAAAGAACTCTTTAACCATTTACACCAGTTCAAACATCATCAATCGTACTTCAAATAAAAAAGTAATGGCGATTTGACATTTTTAAATAGTTCCATGGAAACAACAAACAAAATGGCCGACAAAATAGTTCAAATTTTCTGTATTCAAATAGGAATTTTAAAGTCAGTATAAACTTTTTGTTTAACCCTTTCATTTGGAAACATGTTTAACATGTTGCATCAAAGAAATATTGAAAAGTATGTATCACAGGGGTGCATTTGGCAAAAACTAATTTTCAGAAGTGAGTAAATGACGTCATACACTCACAATGTGGCCGCCCCCATGATCCGCCATTTTGTTAATTTTCAAATTGCCATAACATTTGTATTTGAAGTCCGATTTTGATCATTTTTGGACTGTCATGAATGGTTCAAAGAGTTCTTTCATTACGCAGTCATTTGTTTTCAGCCAAATCTTTCCCTTTAATATGATGTTTGATCTGTTACTTTTAGCATTATTAGTTCCCTAACCTTGGAAGATTCGGGTGCAGATTATATTTTGGGTAAAAAGTAATGGATCAGTAAGTATTTTGGGGTATGTCAATACTACGTTCACTTGTTCTTTTAGTTATCATTCTTTCCGCAATTTAGTCAGAACCATAAGAAAGGTGCAGTAAAATGATTTTGAATTATTTTATTCGACGTTTTTGAACGAACTTATGTGCATACTCATTATGTTTGTGAGATAGTTATTGTTTGGAATTATTTGACAATCTTTTATGTGTAATATAAATAAGCTGCTTGATTTTTAATCTTCAGATATTCTTTTATTTATCTGAATATATTTGTTCCGAGATTGTTGTCCGTAAAGTTAAAACTGGTGTTTTTGCTGGAAAGTAATACATCAACCCCTCTGTGCCCACGATTTATGTCTAGTCAATAACGTTGCCATACAAGGCTTGGGTTTAATACTCCGATGATCAAAAACATCGAACTAATTGCAAGTATCAATTATTTTTTGATTGATTGTGGGGGTGGGGGAATGGGGTGCGGGGTTAATGTCATGTCTGGTCATATGGTTATTAGGTCAGACAAGAGTATTTCTTTTTATTTGATGGTTTTATTTTAAGGGGATGCATCAAAGTTGATACCAAGAATCTGAAGTTTGTGTGAGAGCTGGTTTTCTGATAAGCTTAGACGATAAACATATTATCTCTCACTTAAAAAAATGTATATTCAGTTCCAGTGAATTAATATATACGAATGTTTGTTTTCACAAGGAAACGAATTTATGACGAATTTATGAACGTAAAAAATTGGATTTCTCTCTTTAAAAGTTTATTATAGTGTTATGTTTTTGATGTGAGTCTAATTACAAGACACATATCATTTCTAACTTTGAAAAATGAAGTTACAGTCCCTTGAATTAATATCAATGATCAAAGGAAAATATATAGAGAGAAACCCTGTCAGCGTGACAAGGTTATTTTAACGGTCAATACACTTTTTTTAAAATAGATATCTTTTGGAAAGTTATGCTTGAATCAGATGAAACAATCTTTTATAAAATTAAGGAAATTCGATAACAAAAAATCCAGCTGTAGTCCCTTTAAGATCTATATTTATAGTAATCCCACAATGATTTATATTTATTTTTGAGACTATACCTTTGGAACTATGAATATTACAGTTTTAGCTTATTTCTGTGTCAATTAAATGCTCGCTGCTTAACAATTGGTGGTGTAATCAACCTTTTTCATCTTTAATATTATCGTTCACTTCGTACGTAAGGGGCCGGTTTCATGGTACATGTAGTATCAATTACATATATTCTCCCATCTTGGTCGTCGGTCGGCCACCACCACCCCAAACCCAGGCCACCCACGTCCTACATCCGGGCGACCCTTTGAACGTGGGCGTACGTGCGTGAACGAGCCCGTCAATCATCCTTATCTCAACTCGAGAGTCACGTTTCCGGTGACTTCTAAATGTTATTAGAGTGTTTTTTTTCATTCATTACTAAATAAACGATTTTAGAATATATTTTCCTTCTTAATTAGTTATAAAAGTCCATACAATTAAATGTGTGTATACCATTAGTTATCTAAGACTGTGATGGGTTAAAAGAGTATTCAGTTTGACAGATAAAATGTTATGTAAAGGGAGATAAATGTGAATCACTTTTTAGCTCGACTATTCGAAGAAAAACGAGAGCTATTGCGGTCACCCATTCGCCGACGTCAAACTTTCGGTTAAAGTTTTAGGTTAAGCTCATATCTCAATAACTACTGAAGAGAATTCATTGAAACTTCATAGGTACATTCCCCATCACTAGATCAACTCATAGAGACATGTCCCATAACTCTATGTCATTTATTGACTGAATTACCTGCCATTTTTAACTTAGATTTTTTGGTTAAAGTTTTAGGCTAAGCTCATATCTCAATAACTACTGAAGGGAATTCATTAAAACATCATATGCACATTCCCAATGCTAGATCAATAGAAACATGTCCTATAACTCTATGTCATTTATTGACTGAATTATCTGCCGTTTTAAACTTATTTTCTGGTTAAAGTTTTAGGTTAAGCTCAAATCTCAATAACTACTGAAGGGAATCTATTGAAACTAAAGAGGTATATTCCCCATCACTAGATCAGCTCAAAGAGACATGTCCGATAACTCCATGCCATATATTGACTGAATTATCTGCCCTTTTTAACTTAGATTTGTTGGTTAAAGTTTTACGTTAAGCTCCTATCTCAATAACTATTAAAGGGAATTCATTTAAATTTTATAGGTACATTCCCCATCTCTAGACCAACTCATAGAGACATGTCCTATAACTCTGTATCATGTATTGACTGAATTATCTCCCCTTTTATACTTAGAATTTCAGGTTAAGCTCATATCTCAATTACTACTGAATGGAATCTATTAAAACCTCATAGGTACATGTCCCATCATTACACCAACCTATTCAGACATGTCCTATAACTCTATGTCATATATTGACTGAATTACCTGCCCTTTTTAACTTAGATTTTAGAGTGTATATCCACAAGAGTGAAGAAAAATGCATATTGCCAGAGGAACAAGTAACCGTTTATAATGGCATGAAATGCTATCATAACGCAGGAAATGGCTTGTAGAATTTTCAGGAGGAACATACCCCCGAACCCACCTCGTATGGGTATTGTCTTAGCAAAGTACGTCACCTTAACGCGAAAAACTGGATCCACCAATGTACTACACCCAAGAAGCAATCTGGTGAAGGAACATGATCACTTGCATTACGATTTGATGTGAAAAAATGTTTGATTAAAGGAGGTGTCTACGGTTTAGCTTCAGTATATAGCTTACTTTGCCTCATATATAATATCGTCCCCATTTCTGGAATTATATCAACAGTAAATAAAAGATTCTATATTTGTAACATTACAAGAATATGAATCGTATAATTATTTCACTTACATTGTGATGGCTGGCACTACTTAGTTAATAGAATCTAGTTCCCCAATAAGTGGGTTTCATACGGGCATGCGGACAATACAGAGTGGTTCACTCACAAATTAGCGTCTATACTTGTTCTTAAATGCCTATAGAGTCTAATAGCTTCATCCGCAGTGTAAGGTGGAACGAAGTCATCTTCGGTCATAATGTCGATACACAATCCATACAGATCAGGATCACAACATATTGATGAACGAAATTCTACTTCGTCGCGACAAGCATCAATGTCCTCACGTGACACTGGACACATGTAATTTCGAGTATTCCACAAACTCGGAAAATTAAATATTCTGTTGGGCTGGCCACACGGGACGTAGGAGTTTCTTGACCTTCTGATCGTATGATTATTCCATATAGACACTGCTAAATCTAGCTCCGCCTGAAAACAAAATGTGATGATGATTTTGAAGGGTGAATCTCTGAAATGGTCGGCCAACAAACACATTTTGGGATAAATGCAATTTTGTGTACCTTTCTTGACATTTCTTTATCAAATATACCTAGAACGAGCAAAATATCTAGTAACGTTTAATTATTATTCATGCTTGAAGTATTTCAATTGAATTGAAACGTATGGATTTCGTTTTGTGAAATTCACAGTTTTTCGTTTGAGAATTCGTAGGCACTACTTCGAGGGACGATGATATGAGCGTTTTTCGTTATGTTTACGATAACTCATTAATTATGTAACGCAAATATTGTTTAGCTACGTTTGTGAGTTGTAGAATAGTTCAGTTGTATATATAACATCGTTACTTGAAAAGCTCTAACTGACCGACGTCGAGCATGTGTTGCTGATATATATTTGTTAATCAGAACCACGTGATTCTCTTTGTTGTATACGGATTGATACGAATATCCCTTTATTTGACCGATTTAGAGAAAAGCACAACTATTTATAGGCATGGAATAAAAACATACTTGTATCAACGCCATAAAGCAGAACTGCACGAGGTTTTTGTCCAGCTCACTCCCAGAAGACTTCTTGCAGATTCTTCATTATATCCATCCAATACTGCATGTGCTGCCTTCTCAGATATCCCCACCAAGATTCGATTCTTTGATTTTGAGTGCTTGCTCCTTCAATGTAAGCACTGTTCTCTTCAGCGTTCCTTCTGAACCAGCGTTTGATATCTCTGACCAAAACATTTTCTGTTCCGAAATCAGCTCTGACGATATGAGCAGTACCACCATACATTCAACCACATCATCTTTCTGGTGAATCCACAGATACAGCCATGTATACAAAGTCCGTACGGCTTCAGTTTATCATACCCATCGATGTGCCATATAAAGTTTGGACCAGAGGAGAAGTATGACCGTCTGTTGAATCGCCTGGCAGTCCTTTGCTCAACACCTGTTGATAAATACAGAACAGTGAAAATTAGAAATGCTTTTTTTTATATTACCTTCATATATTACTTGGTTAGATTGTTGATATTAATGACAGCTTGGACAAGTTCGACAATCAGCTCCCCGGGGTAAAAAATGGCTGCTCCTCGGCAGTTCAAAGTTTGAATATAGGATTTTGCATGATCGGTATTCGTTTTAAACGTATAACAAGCCATTTTGAATATAGAGCTGGGTTTGAATTTCGTGCTGGCTCTGAAATCAATATTCGTTTTAAACGTATAACTAACCATTTTGAATATAGAGCTGGGTTTGAATTTCGAGCTGGCTCGGAGATCAATATTCGTTTTAAACATACACAAAGCCATTTTTAAGGCAGAGCTGGCTTTGGATTTCGAGCTGACTCTGAGATCGATATTCGTTTTAAACGTGAACCAAGTCATTTTGAATATAGAGCTGGGTTTGAATTTCGAGCTGGCTCTGAGATCGATATTCGTTTTAAACGTATAACAAGGCATTTTGAATACAGAGCTGGGTTTGAATTTCGAGCTGGCTCTGAGATCGATATTCGTTTTAAACATACACAAAGTCATTTTGAATGCAGAGCTGGGTTTGAATTTCGAGCTGGCTCTGAGATCGATATTCGTTTTAAACGTGAACCAAGTCATTTTGAATATCGAGCTGGGTTTGAGTTTCGAGCTGGCTCTGAGATCGGTATTCGTTTTAAACGTATAACAAGCCATTTTGAATATCGAGCTGGGTTTGAATTTCGAGCTGGCTCTGAGATTGATATTCGTTTTAAACGTATAACAAGGCATTTTGAATACAGAGCTGGGTTTGAATTTCGAGCTGGCTCTGAGATCGGTTTCGTTTTAAACGTATAACTCGGAATTCAAACCCAGGTCGATATTCAAAATGACCTGGGTTTGAATTTCGAGTTGGCTCAGAGATCAATATTCGTTTTAAACAAATAACAAGGCATTTTGAATACAGAGCAATATAAGGTCATAGCTGCATGAGTTAAGGTGTTACGGTTTTGAACTTATCATCTGAAATTAGTTTTTAGCTCTACTAATCAAAGCAGACCTTGTGCCGTGGTGCGTCGCCCGTCTGTCCGTCCGTAAACTTTTTGGCGACTACTCCTCTGGAACTACACGACAGATTTTCAAGAATTTTCATAGGAATGTTGCTCTTAATGTATTGTTGGTGTTAGAAAAAAAATCTGGTCAGCCGAAAATTCAAGACGATCGCCTCTACTAAATATGCAATTTCGAAAACCATTAGTGATATTGATTTTGAACCTTTACCAAATTGAATGGCATGACATGTAGTTGGTCATAGCAAGAATGCATTGATGTCAAACATGGCCGCCAGCAACCATCTTTGTTTACATAGATGTATATAGGAACAAGAGGTCAATGATTTAGAAGCTCTACTGATAGGTTTTTGATAGCTAGAATAGTATTCCTGTGAAGTTTCATGAACATCTGTCAAGTAGTTTCAGAGGAGTAGTCGCTACAAGTGTTTACTATATAACTGTATGTAAACAAGGATGGCAGAAACAGCCATGTTTAAAGTCAAATCAAAATAATTTTCAACAAGGACAAACATCATGTCATGACGATCATTTTAGAAAAAGTCCCATTTCAATATTACTTGTAGTTTTTAAGACGTGTAGTAGCTACAATATTATCTTATTAATCTATATTTAGCTGTGACGGCCGTCTTGAATTTCAGACGACCTGAAATATTGATAGGATCAATTAGAAATCAAGGGCAACATTCATGTTAAGTTTCATGAAAATCCGTCAAATATTTTCAGAGGAGTAATCGCTATATAATGGACTGTCCTTTCTTTGAATTTAGACTAGTCCATTTATTGTACAAATGGGGTTTCAGTCTAATGAGTGATGAGCACACAATGTAAACCCTGATCAGCAAAGGTTCTGAATCAATATCACTCGTGGCTTTTGAGAAGTAGTCACCAAACAAAATGTTGTTTTTTTTTAATCTAGCCGTTACTGCCATCTTGAATTTCCGGCCAACCTGAATTTTTGTTAGGATCAACTAAACATCGCGAGCAACATTCCTATGAAGTTTCTTGAAAATCGGTAGAGTAGTTTCAGAGGAGTAGTCGCCACAAGTTGTTAGCTCTACTGATCAAATTGCAATGGCTTCATGCCTTGTCTGGGATCGCCGTCATAATGCTATATAGCTTGTTCTAAATACAAATTACATACATCCATTTGTTAATTTCCATGTTCCATGTGAACAACTTGAATGTCTTCCATTATTTAGTTTTACCATACTTCATAAGAACGTATGAAGACATGGTAGAGTTACTCCGATGCATTTACCCAAATACATTTGAACCGGTTTTGCTAACGAATGTGTTTAGCAGACGCATATCAAATACATTTAGAACGCCTTAGGATGGATTGTGAGAATATAATCATGTTACAAGTAATTCCGTCCTGGTCGCCAGCCAGTATTTGTCGCTATCTATCTCCGGCCTGTCTCAAAATCTTGCAGCGCTTAGAAGATAAATGTGTACAAACGCAGCATGCTGCCTTGACTGGAAGCAACTGAACGCAAGAGAAAAAGAATATCCAATACCTGTGCAAAGTAAGTTGTATGCATGGGACTTATAAATTAACAAAAGGACGCGTGTAATTTGTTAAAGTTAATTTAGAACAAACCATACAGCATTATAATTTGCAGCGTTTAGACAATACATGTGTACAAACGCAGCATGTTGCCTTGACTGGAAGCAACTGAACGCAAGAGAAAAAGAATATCCAATACCTGTGCAAAGTAAGTTGTACGCATGGGACTTAAAAATTAACAAAAGGTCAAAAGTTAACTTAGAAGAAACCATATAGCATCATAACTTGCAGCGCTTAGTAGATAAATGTGTACAAACGCAGCATGCTGCCTTGACTGGAAGCAAATGAACGCAGGAGAAAAATAATATATAATACCAGTGCAAAATAGGTTGTACGCATGGGACTTAAAAGTTAACAAAAGGACAAAAGTTAATTTAGAAGAAACCATATAGCATCATACCTTGCAGCGCTTAGTAGATAAATGTGTACAAACGCAGCATGCTGCCTTGACTGGAAGCAACTGAATGCAGGAGAAACAGAATATCCAATACCTGTGCAAAATAAGTTGTACGCATGGTATTACAAATTAACAAAAGGATCATGACATTTGTTAAAGGTAATTTAGAACAAACCATATATCATCATAGAATTATGGCGACGATTCCCTTCCATAAGAGTCATATTCCCCGCAGCTGATTTTAATGGAAACGAATTGAAAAGTTGAGACAAATATACAATTTCGAACAAGATCTTTCGATGCAAGTTTTCTAACGGCCAAAACTCTGTGCACATTGATGCTTCCCATGAAGTTTATTAAAATTTCGACCGAAGGTTATAAAGAAGTAGCACGGACTAGAATGTCTCTCTCTCTGCTCTGTCATATATACTTGATATTCAACTTATTGCATTGTGCAATATTTTGCTCATACACATAATGAATAGTTTCATCATAAATTGTAGCATAATACGTTTACTCACATAATTCTTATCTGGAAACTAATAATCATGTTACTCAACTTTGATCATAACAGCAGTTTAATATCAACTTCACAAGGAAGGTATATTTCAGTATATCGCTGTGTCGCATTAACACCATCTAAAATGGATATTAAAGATACCAACTACACATATCAAATGCTACACGTATGTCTCACTGACATGTCCGTTTCTTTAACGCATTATCGGTGATTACTACGTTCACATGACAAAGTGGAATCAAAGAATACGAACATTATTTCAAATCAATAAAAATGGCATAAAAGTTAACAAGAGGTCAATGACCTTGAAGCTCTACTGATAGTTTTTTTGAAAGCTAGATCAACATTCCGGTGAAGTTTCATGACAATCGGTCAAGTAGTTTCAGAGGAGTAGTCGCTACAAGTTTTTACTATATAACTATGTAAACAAAGATGGCCGCGGCAGCCATGTTTAATTTCGAATCAAAACAATTTTCAACAAGGACCAACAACATGTCATGCTGATCATATTAGAAAAAGTCCGATATCGATATCACTTATAGTTTTCAAGAAGTAGTCGCTACAAACTTGTATTTTAAAAATCTATGAGATCTAAGGTACGATATAAAGCGTTCCTGGGTACACACCAGCACTAGGCCCTGGTGGGACTTGAACCAACGATTTTCTGTTTTGACCTATGTCAGGTTTCATTCGCGTATGACCAGGGTAGTACTATGATGAAATAGTTTATACTATAGTTTATTTGATCTCGCTGGCGAAACAAACGATTGCATCTTAGGCTAATCACTGTCGAGAGGTCATTCCTGATGGAATCCATTGCCGTGGGGGTGAGAAGAGCCAATGTGGGTTCCAAGTGTCTTGCCTCAGAATACAATCTCCAGGGGGCTCTGACCCACAAACTCCGCATCATAAAGCGAGCACATTACTATTGCACCACTGCGGCTTCACTAGTACATCTATGATGAAATATGGTATCTTGCCGAAAACTTTTACAAAAATTATCAAACATTTTTAGAGCCATTATTTTGATAATATGCCTGACATAGTTGTGGAAAATGGTTGAATTTGAAACATGTTATTTTCCCCCAAAATGTACCTGTAGGGTCGCATACACGGAGAATGGTGGCAACATATTGTGTCCGTATGCCCAATCCATTCGCCAGGCGCCGTTGTCGCATGATCCTGTATCCATGAAGGCGTCCAGAATGTTCTATCTCGTTCAAAACAAAAGCAATGACAGGTCGTATGTCACTGTATACCCTTCGTCTTAAGTTTAAAGTCCTCAATATTCTATGTAAATGCCGCAAACTTATTGAAATACCATGATTTTCTATCATAACAACTACAATATCTTCATACATAAGCCCCTCGTGGAAATATCTTGAGACAAGATCATCCCTAGCTTCCGCCATTCCTATCCAAGTCGCGATTTCCAGTGAATTTTGTCAGCACTTCTGACTGGCCAATTATGTCGTGGCCACGAGATAAATAAGTCGTGGCCACGACATAATAACTCGTGGCCACGACAATATAAGTCGTGGCCACGACTTAATAACTCGTGGCCACGAGATAAATTATTTGTTTCACATGTCACGTCTATGCCACCGTATTGAACCGTTGATTTCCTGCTATGTTTAATTTTCCTGCCATGCATAGTTGTTTTTTTCTATCCGAAGTTTAAAAACAAAATTGTGTATGATATTAAACTAATGGTTTACAAAACATGTTCCTTACACCATGTATAATCTGGGTTTCGTTTACAGCAAATACACGACTAAATCATTTCCTAGAAATCTATCATTAGGGTGAAATCGATATATATTGATATTTTATCGAGGTCGAGGTAAACACTATTTAAGAAATAGTGACGTACACTATAGTGAACTTATGCACCTATCAATATTTTGCCCCAGGGGGGGGGGGGGGGGGGGGGGGGGGGGGGCGGCGGGCATACAGGGGACTTTAGACAAGAAGACGGTCCCCGATAGGCGGGAGTTTGACACGCCGAATTATTCCGGGTCCCGGGAAATAGACTGGCCGGATTTTACGACTCGGTACCCGGGATTTAGACAAACCATTTGTATTAACAAAATGGCGGAAATTTTGAAAAAAATGGAAGCGTTTAAATCACATTTTTCTGTCCAAGACATGTGTGATTGGGTTGGGGTAATATCCCCAGACCTGTCTAAGATATTTAAAGGTATACAGGAAATGTTCTTATTCATTTCTGTTGACGTATATGTATTTTCTTCTATTGTCGTGTGTTTTCGCGATGACCTTCACGGTCCCAATCAAAGGAAGATAGACGAATTTGTTACGAAAATAGAAAAAATGTTTTTAAGCCTTATGTAATTGATTTCCAAAAATATGTAGGTTTAAATATAAAAAGTAAATAAATTTTACCATTTCATATAAAATGTAGACC